>DWDW01002427.1:0-10239 GCA_018245635.1 Mimoniades versicolor eupheme
TGTCGAGTTAAAAAATGTATGTCGTGATATTAAAATAATAGAAATAGAAATAAATTAAAAAGGTATTAAATGGCAGACCAAACAATTAAATGAGCATGCTACGGCTTTTTAATATTCCATAGGTAGACTTCTATCTTCTTTGCTTAACCTCTTAGGCGCGGCGGAACTTTACGCGGAGCTGTTACTCGGTACGGCAGAGTTCAACGCGAATTACGTGTGGATGATAATGACGGTTAATTTTTGATTGCACCCAATTTGACAGATACAAACTTTTTCTATGGGAAAATAAAATTGTTTTTTTATACTATTTTCCTCCTATTTTTGAAGGTTTTTATCTGTATAAAAACCTTCCTCCGATTTCATCGAACGCAACAAGAAAGAAATCAGCCTAATAGGTTCAGCCGTTCTCGCGTTTTGCCCTTAACAATACATTTATTCATTTATTTTTATTTATATTATTATATATAGAAGGATAAAAGATTAGACGAAATTGAGTCACATCATTATCGTTTATAAAAAAATATCTTCACTGCGAATCTTCCCCTCTTTGAATTCTCTTGACTAAAGATTAAAACTTATTTTCTAAATTTTCAATCATTGTTTTATTTTTATTATATATGTCTATTGTTTTGGTATAACATTTGCATACTATTACTAAAATAATTATAGAGAGCCAAGTATTATACTTTTAAATTAGATCCCAATATTTCTATTCGTAAAGCTGATTCTACAAATTAGCTCAACATCTGCGGTTAGTGAAAACACAAATGTTTTATGAATATAAATAGAGTTTAATCCAATAGTGAATTAATTACGAAACTCTACCCGTTTCCAAATTAACAGGTGATCTATAACTATTATGTTTTTATTACATAGAAGAAATATAATTTTATTGGTCCTTCGGTACAAAGGTTAGTGAACATGACGATTGAGTCGAGGATTGTGGATTCGATTCCAACAAAATAAATTGCATGATATTTTTAGGTTTAATTGTAAAAAGGTATGCTTTATAAGTATCATTTCAATGTATCAATATGTATGGATCAATTTATTTGTGCAGTTTTACAACTGTCAATAAGCATATTTTTAAATAGGTTTTCCTATTTTTTGGGTGAAATGAGCACATATTGATGTGTTCAAAGACAAGTATCTCTTTTAAACATTCTTTTGCAACCCACAATTATTATTACTTCCATTTCTACAAATGCAGTCTTATCAATATTGATTGCATTAAAAATTATGGGGTATCTGGTCGTTCGTAATATATCTTACGTTGCAATGTTCATTCAACTATTAAGCGGCGATTTAATATATGTACATTGCATACCACTGATAACATGATGGTCAATAATACTGCTTTAATGCTATTACTCGTAAACTATACGCTGCAACGATAAAGAAATATATGGAATTCAAAACGTTGGAGAGTTATCCGTAACAATTATTGTTATTAAATCGTCAAGCAATGTCTCTTACTGGTTAACCCCGCCAAATATCTCTATCCTATTTCATGTGCTTTTCCTACACTCCTTTTCCTACCTCCAATTATTAAAAAGTATAAAATGTGACAAATAATATTTAGCTAGTTTTAATGAACTTTGAATTAAAATCTGCTCATCTCAACGAGTGATATATAATCATCAATGACACAGTAAGGATAAAATTATATAATAGTGAGTTATAAAAATAAACATGAAGTCTTCATAGGTTGCAATAACATTAAGGTTAATTTTAAAATATATAATGTTCTAACCACTTTAATGTGCATTTAGCGTGAGACTTATAGTTAGTTCAGTTAAACTGTCATTATAGCTTACAATAGTATACTCATTAGTGTGAGTTTTGATTTTATTCAACGTAACATCGTAACATCACGCCTATAATCCCCGAAGAGGTAGGCAGAATAGTGTAATATGCTTCCACGTTACACGTTACGTTAACGTTCCATTGTGGAATATATATAAAGCAGATAGCATAGCTATTTGATACACTGTGCTCTCTACCTACCCCTTAAGGGGCTCTAGCGTCATGATATAACAATTTACAAGTTTAAAAAATACCGCTCTAATATTCATGCCCGGGAAGATAGCAACAACGTTCAGAGATAAAGACATCAGACCCATGTCAAAATAAACTCGTCTGACAACAGTTCAGACAGACAAATTTGTATCTCCGCAGGGAATTAAACCAAGTCCCCGCTGTTTGAACGAAAGGTCCAACTTATTGTGATTATTATTGTTATTATTTCTATGTTAATGTTATAATAGCGGAGCCTATGTTTATTGTCAATATTTACAAAACAATATTCAGCCAGATAGCTAGAGGTATTTTGAGGTTTCGTCAAAGCAATGTTTATAAGTACTTACCTATTTATCTTGCTTATCAAATACTCTCAATAAGTTTGGACTTGATCCTGTTATTCTGACAGGGGAACCTTGTCCCACAGTGTAGCGAAAAAGGAATGATAATTGATCATATTATAATAATAAATTAATGAAGTACACAATCAGTTCAGATCTGTAAGGATAGGAATTTGACACTTGGTGCTCTATGTCTATACGTAAGAGATCTGGGCGTGAGGGTTTAATAATTATTATGTAATAATATATGCATATCGACCATGCATGTTTCTATCTATAACATAATATGCATATATGGTAAAGTGGTAGTTACATTTTGACGTGTAAAAAGTGTTGTAATTGACCAATTTTGAATAAATGATATTTGAATTTGAATTTGAGTACATAGGTATATATATGTATATGTCTATGTATATATGTACTTCCGTTCATATATACATAGGATTGACTGGAAGAAGTACATATAAAGCATTAAACACACTGTCGTATCTCTTAACATAAAAAACTTAACTAAAGAAAATAACTTAAAAAATTAAATTTGTTACATTAAATAACATACATACATATGTCGTAGTTGTATACAAAAAGTTCTTCCCCTTTCATAACATACGCTTATACATGTTTATGTCCACAGTGTACTAAATATGACAAATAACGTATTTTCGTCCACACTATTACAAGAAACGAATAGTCATCTTGATATATTGCAACTATAATACATACGGACGACTATGAATAATACAAGAGGCGAGTAATAATCTGGCAAGCTTGCCCGAGGAATATGTGATTTTGTTTTCTTTGGGTCTTGGCGTACGTCTTGGGGAGATACCAAAATATTCGGTAACATCAATACTTAACTTCACGTCTAATTATATTTTATAAAATAATTCATAATCGAGATGCAAAGCTAGGAACTGATTTTTATATACGAGTACATCAACAATGCCACGACAAATTTTAGGTCAAATGTATAATTATGGTCCCTTATCGATGCCTGTTTATCGATGTCATATTGGTCATAAAATCTAAACAAATTCTCGGAGAGTTTTCCTTATAAATTTGGAAAATATTCAGACTGGCTACCACATGGTGTGTTTTCGTTTAACATTGCTACAATTACCACTATCCATGTGGTCCACTGTAAGCCAATTTGCCATGTACCTTATTATAAAGGACAGTCATTTCTAACAATTAAGTCTTATTACATAACATCCACGTACCATCATGTCTGTAACTCCCAAAGGGTGTGTCAGTACAGTACACTCCCATATTTCACCAGTTACGTTTCCGTCCCACAAAGCCAGACTCCTAGCCACTAATACACATAAAAAAATGCCAATAGTACCTGACCTGGGATTTGAACCCAGGATCTCTGGATTCTCAGTCGAACTTGTAACCACCCGCTCAACGAGGCAGTAAAACTCTTAAAGTTATATTCAATACAGAAGATTTATGAGTTGAAGAATTCTCAAATTATAGCTCTCATTTATGTTGATGATTGTTTTATTTGTAAAAAACCGATCATCGTATAGGTATGTAGTTGGCTAATGATTTCCGTTCATAAACGTTGTTATCGTAAAACCAATAGAGATCAACCAACAAACACATCACATCCTATGAAATAAAACTCGCCCATGCGGCATAATCGTGTCGGCCGATACGCGCGTCAGCCAGTCGAGTGCATTCAGAAGGTAGCCGGCACACTGTAATGAAAATCATCCACTACCTACCTACCTACCTACCTACCTATTTACCTACCTATCTACCTACCTATCTACCTACCTAATTACCTATCTACCTACTTACCTACCTACCTACATACATAAAGTAATCTAGCTAAGTTTTAATATTGTATATCGGTGATTTGGACGAGGTATTCTACTTCACAAGATATAATGCTTCATTCGAACAAGCGATTAAACTAACCAGTTCGTAGAGTTGCTAGTAGATTTAGCCGCTGATTGGCCAGCGTGGGTGACTAAGGCCATAACCCTTCACATTCTGAAGGGATACTCACATCCAGTAGTTGAACAATAATGGTGTCAATAATGGTATGTAGGTGTACATGTTATATGAATATACATTTTCCTGTAAAGCTAAATACTCTGTAAAAAAAACTATATATTAAATTAGACAATACCGCATAATAAGAACGTTACGTCTTTAAGGATGGGGATATTTGTCACTCCGCCTGTCTCCGCCTACCCCGTGAAGGACGGCGTGATATATAATAACGATGTCATATCAAAACGACTACATACATACATATATATATATCACAAAGTTAAACACGCGAAGTGATAAGCAGTCGCATGGAGGGCGGTGATCAGTGGTGCGGTATGATCGTGTAAACTAACCGATGAAACGTATTCCAGCATCCCCGTGTTTACTGCCCCTTTAGAGAGAACATTATGAAAATTTTAATACAAGCTCAACTATTCTATAAATACACCGCCATTGAAATACCTACTCGGAAATTATAAACAAGGACACAGCTTGATTTAGAGTTTTCAATATTATTCTAGTTGTTTTGTACAGTTTAAAATGAAATTTAAGCACAAATTTTTTTTTATACAATTTTGTCGGTGCTCTTTGCTTTTAAACGTGAAAATCCGTCGGCGACAGGCAACATTGATTTACTATAGGCGCAAAACGAAAATTTTAAATAATAGGGATTGTAGAATAAATAGACCAAACAAAAGAAATTCATGTCCAATTTAGCCTTGTTAGCTTTTCTAACGTTGTAGTGTCTACCCTAATTCTGAAAACAAACAAATTAAATAAAGCCATTTATTTACCTAGAATGAACTAATATTTTCTCTGTTTACACATACGTGTGTTCATATTTATGTGTCCATATACACATTTAAATGTCTTAAATAGGCAGAGGAGTATATTACACTCCCACGTTTCACTAATTACGTTTACGTACCACTATGGAATAGATGGTGAGTCTATTGCCATACACCGGGCACATATGCAGACTCCGAGATATTCGCCATTTCAAAATAGTCAGACGCTGTCCCCTTTATAATCAGTAATCTGTAGCATAAAAAGTTATGTATTGAACACATACACATACATATGTCTGTATATGTGATTACATATTTTTATACATATGTATATGTACATATGTTTGTATGTTTCATAGTGTTCAGAGCAAATATATACAGCACTAACTATAGGCTTTGTTCCTACAAACAAGAACTAGTGCGTACTTATCGTGATTCAACATTTTGTGAATCGAATTTAAAATATCAGCATGAATACGGAGTTTCCGTGAATTAACAAAAACATGACTGTATACTTTATTAAAATAAATTTCGCACTCATAAAATATTTCAATGACTTCGCTAAAGTATACTTCACTAGAATCGGATTTATTTGTTATTACGGAGGTACAAATGAAAAATTCAATAATAAAAATTTCAACAATATTTGGAGCTCACCATTTATGAGCCGCGCAATGCCTACCTGAAAACTCTGAAATAAACATCGGAAGTCAATGTCACGCATTTCCACTATTAGATAATAATATTGATTGTCCTATTGGTCTACTGCTGGCAAACGCGTAAGATCATTAAAACTGTGGGGTTTAATTCCCGGGTCAGATTAAACATTATAAGGTTTATCTTATTTCCAAGTTGCAATGGTAATTATAAAAAAAAATATCATTCATAATAAACAATTGAACCATCATTTATATTTACATCGTAAACAAAGTTTAATATAAAAATTATGAAATAACAGTGATTGATACAATATAAAGTAATTTTGCTTTACTAATACGAATTAAATGAATGTTAATGCTTATAACGTCTAACATTTCACTAATATAAATGAAAATATATTAACAAAGTCTTAACAGCTGAATCATCCACCAAATCCAACGGCTCATTTGGGGTGTCACAATAAAATGGACGGTACGAATTAGTTATAAAAGTGGCACCGTGCTGGCACGCGATCGCAACCGACGGCGAAGGAACTTGAAGTAACAATCAGCCGGTCATGCGAGCCGACGATCCATCACCCATTCCCGCGCCACTGGCAATGCCCACTCCGTGCCAATTTCCGGCGCCCTTATCTACCTCAGCAAGAGCATTTACCTTGTAAAGTTTGTTTAGCGGAATTTAATCCTTAATCATTTATGTCGACCACGATCTTTGACAAGGCTACGAGGACTAGCCAAAAATACTGTTTGATGTGTGATTTGAGTGCTTTGTTAAACGTTTTTATGGCCTGTACAGCTGTGCCCGGAGTGATGTCGTAATTGTTATGTTTATTCAGCTACGATTAAAGTAAAAATGTGTCGTAAGTAATGCACGAATAGCGAAACATTGCAGTTTCAAAAAATATTCCTATTAATATTAAGTTGTTTTCGTGAACTCAATTTGAAGCTCAATTTAAATCACCAATCTACCTACCTACAGTAAATCGTGCATAATTTTTTAATAAGATTTTTGATATATGGCGACACTCAACTGGCTGTAATTTCCGTGCGATTTATAGGGAATTTCCACCGCGCGACCGTCGTTGGTTGCTTTAATTATTTTCTCTTGTTTTCACAAGATTAAGATTGTGTTATATTTATGAACAATATGTTACTAATGGGTTATTGGTGATAGGTATTGGCGCGGCTAGGAAAAATATTGCTTTAATAACTTTTATCGTGTTATAGTTTTTTATTAATGATCCTTCATAGCACGGCTTTGAAATAGTGGGCAATGTAAATTATTATGAGAGTATGATGCCAATATTTTGTTAATTGCATTAATAAGAAGGAACAAGGTTATTTTATTTGAATTATCATTGAGATGTTCGGTACTTGGTATTCTCTGTCTACCCCGTTGGGAACTTGGGGTGACGGTATAATGACAATGAATTTACGTGCGGTGATGAAAGAGTTTTTGTTCATCCTCTCGTCAACTCCTACATCTGTCCAGAGCTGGGTACTGATCACCTCTCATAATAATTATGCCATAAAGGCCATAACCCTGCTGCTCTGGTCAAGTTCAGATTGATTAATTTTATGTGCATTAAAAAGTGACTTCAGACATTCATTCAGGCAACGAGGTATATTAAATGAAAAATGCACATAAAATCATCAGATGCATATCGGAAATTCGAACCCGAGAGCCCCGGTGAGTTAAATAATTACAAACCAACAGCCAATCACGCGTGAATTATTTCAAATGTATTTTACGTCTTCAGTGTGTTATTTATATTTTCTTCATCTTATGATTATGTTTGTTTCATCTCATTTCTATTGCAATTATTTTGTTTTCTTTGAATGATGCCAGAAATAATAGTTTTACTCTTGATTTACAACAAAAAGCTGTCATTCTCTCGTGTTTACTTTGTTGTTGTTGAGACTGTTACCTATACTAGATTCAGCAAATAAGATCCCGAAACTATTACATAACAATTCCCGGTCCATTGCCTGATTCAACTGTCATGAGAGGTTCAGCCCTCGCTACAAATGACCACTTTTTCAGAGATTTCTTCGACGTTCTTCACCCAAGTTTTGAAAAAAATAACAACAGCCCATATATTAGTACGTACTACTGTAATATCATGAACTCGTATATTGTCACTCCGTGCTCTCTGTCTAACCCATAAGGGACTTTGCCTAAGGATATAATAATAATATTAGGGTTACATTATTTTTCTCAATTACGAATGACCTATTTTAGGGCACTTGTAAATGTTCTTATTTTAAATATAAATCTACATATATAATTGCTTGGCAAAACTCCGATGTCTTCATAATATAACTTTCAAAAAGAACTTGTTGGGAAACGGAAAAGCGTCTGGCGTCTTATCTCGCAACGTAGAATATTATAAAATGTCGCAATAAAGGAAATAAATAGACAATAGTACACATACATTGGCGGAACATTCAACTTTGAAGCTTCGCTGTAATGATTTAAGGTCTCATTTTATTTGTGCACTGTGAACACATAACGCCGAAGCGGCGCTCGCTAGAAATATTATGAAAACAAATTCGTGTTCAGCACGTTCGCTGCTCGAGTAATAAATAAGAAAACAAAGGAACTACTGCGAGGAGAGATCGACCCGCAAAATTGCGTTGTTAGAGTTTTATTCGATGGCTAACAAGTGGATTGGGTCTAATCACATCGACGTAATAGGTAATACGATCAAAATTAGATTATTAGGCATGATTTTATAGCGATTTAGTCTTAACTAAATACATATTCAGCGTTATTTTTAGGCTCTTAAGTCCAAATTTGATTATAAACTTAAAGTACTTCTTGTCTGCTTTCTACTAATATCGCGTTACTGGAAGGGCTCAAAAATAAAGACTCAATCAAGAAATGTACTATTTAAACAAGAATCTCTTATATTTCGGACATATTGTTACAAACTAACACTATATAGAGTGATTCCGTGAGCATGGGCAAATTGAAGACAAGATGTCACGTGGTGGATCGCGTAAATGAACATATCTGATTAAAGCTATGACACCAACTCCATCTGCCTGACTTCTTGACTGCCCCTATGGTTGAGGGGTTGCAAGCGCAATTGCCGATCAGAAGGCCCTGAGTTCAATCCCAGGTCGGGTACTGTTGAATTTTTCCAACTTGGAATTCATAGTAGTAGCTTGGAATCTGGATTTACACGTAGAGTATGGCAATAGGCTCACCACATACTCGTATTCCATGATAGGACGTAAATGTAACTGGTGAAACGTGGGAGTGTACTACACTCATCTGCCAATCTCTTTAGGGTTAAATTAGTTTAATTGGTTATTGGTTCAAATTGGTTCAAGTTGGTTACTGGTTAAATTGGTTATTGGTTAAATTGGTTATTGGTTAAATTGGTTATTGGTTAAATTGGTTATTGGTTAAATTGGTTATCCAACAGTCCTCTCTAATCCAATGTCACCGGGACGCTGAAGACCGCAGCAAATTGAGACAAAGGACGATAGTGCGTTATACTGAATAATGCATAATTATAAAACCAGGAACGCTCTGTGATGAGTTAACGATTGTGGAGGAGTATGTTTCTATTTGTGTTAAGGGTGCGGGAAGTAATTTCAAAGGTCACGTGAATTGTTTCAACTTAGCATCAATGATTATTATTGTGAAACGAACACGTCAGGTCCCTTACAGGGATGGCAGAGAGCATAGAGTTCCACTTATCTCCATATTTACAGGCCTGGCGTGCCCTCCTTCTACTGAGCTCCCAGCTATTTTAACTGAAAATAAATTGAGCTGAAGTTAAATATAAAAAAAGTAACATCACGCCTGTAATCCCCGAAGAGGTAGGCAGAGGAATGTAGAACACTCCCACGTTCCACAAGTTACTTTTAAGTCCCACGATGGAATAGGTGGTGAGCCTGTTGCCGAGCCACTACTAGAAAATCTAAATTAGCTATACTCATAAAACACTACTTATATAAAAACAGCTTTGTATCCGATGTCGTGAAAAAATCTGAGTTATATTTTTGCTGGAGAAAATTTTGGATTGTAATATTCGGAAATAGAGATATTATTGCTCTGTACTATTAATTAACCCCCGGGCCATCATCTGCCAGGACCTCGTCGCAACCCTCCCGCTGGTAGTGACGTGTGGTTTTTTTCAACCCTCCGCCGCCGGACCTCTGACAGATTGTAATGAATTAGGGTCGGCCCATATCACAAAAGAATTATTATTTTAGTAAGACATTTGTTTTAATTAAACATGCATTTTCGAATGAAACATGATTCCGTTATTTATAATTTCCTTAACAATCTAATATTTACAATATTACACAAAATAAACACAGAAAATTTACAAAAAAAAAATGTTGACTACCTTGTTGGTCGTGTTAGTTGCAAGTGCGACTGTCGAACGGGAGATTCTAGGTTCGATTCCC
>DWDW01002428.1:0-10238 GCA_018245635.1 Mimoniades versicolor eupheme
CTATGCTCGGAGTTTCTCTGAAGGATAGGATCAGTAATGAAACTATCCGACAGAGAACTAAGGTCACCGATATAGCTTAGAGGATTAGCACGCTGAAGTAGCCATGGGCTGGCCATGTCTGAAGACGAATGGACGGTCGGTGGAGTAGGCGAGTTCTGGAGTGGAGACCGCGGCTCGACAAACGTAGTCAGGTGGGATGACGATGTGCGAAAAACTGCAAGCAGAAGCTGGATGCGACAAGCCGAGAACAGGAGGCCTATGTCCTACAGTGGACTGAGATAGGCTGATGATGATGATGATGATGAATATTCCTCTGCTGCTTTGATACTGAAACTAACACAACTGCAACTTAAAATATTATTATTATTATATAATCACACCCGATCTCTTACCGAGTAGGAAGAGAACATCGAGTGTCCTATATCTCAACGGCTAATAATATTATTATGATATAAATTAGGTCTCTGACTGGAAATACTTTAAAGAGCTGTTTAATTACTACAAGAATTATTCACACGTGCTACCGTCAGAGACAAAAGTCACGAAATTGCGTGTAATAAACTCAGCGGAATTAAATTATTACGATCATCATTATATCGCGCAATGTTCGGCGTCGGTTATATTGCTTGACGTATAATACTGAACATCATCCGGTGCCTTTTGCGTCCAGGGAAATTTAATATCAATGACGCCACCTGTCGACGATGGCGTCACCGAACGTCAATATATGTATGTATTAATCAAAAATCTAGTTCGTTGCTCCTACTGTATCAAACGCATATTCTCCAAAAATCAATTGGGTTTTGTGTTCGTGTTTATTAATCGAACGACAGTCAAGTTTTAATGAAATAAAAGAACAAAATTCCGCGTTTTCTGATATCTCAGTTATTTCAGTGCACAATGAAATCTATATTATGAATAAACATCCACTGCAGCTTCCTAATGAGCAAACATTTAGTGGAACACGAATATTTTCAAAGGAGCTGTATTTTTTAAACACTGTCATAGAGCTCCAGCAATTTAAAAGGCAAATTGCGATTCTCGCTATATTTTACTTTTTAAAGTCAGCATGTCGGTGTCGTTATCACATTTTTTTACATAGCAACTGGTCATCATCTCCACTCGCTAGTACGCATTTAAAAAAATTAAAATCATATAATGACTCCCGAATTGAGATGTGTGTATAGAATTGGATGAAAATAAAATACGTTTTTGAGACGTGAGTTAACGAAACAAAACTAATCAGAGAGTATACAGTTTATAATGTTTTATTTATTTTATTAGCACTAAATTCTAAACAGCAATAGTAATATATACCAACATATATACTTTTTGTTATCATCATATCGGCGTGACAAGCCCCTGACAGGGGAGGCAGAGGGGTCCACGTGCCAAGAATTTCCACCCTCACAGACCTGACGTGAGTATTCTGCATTCATGACTGTCTTCATACACGTGTGGTATTCTCAGTTGCTCAACTACCCCATCAGCCGATATCTGACCTATTTAGACTAAATTGGTAGGTCTTGGTCTTCATCAGCACCCACATCCACCGTACTTCTTAAATACAATAAAAATTAAACTAAGATACTTCCCTACATGTAATCATCCAAAGGTAAAAATGATTCACACAGCTATATGAAATCTAAATCGCGAAGATTTCTAGTGCTAGTAGGTTCAGCGTAGTAAAGCTAGACCTTAACGAGACAGTAATGAGGAAAACTAGCTGCACTACGCAAAATAGACGGAACGAACACAAATACGATTGTAACAATTTGTTTTTTGTTTCGCAAATTCTTCTTGTAATGTAATATAAATATATTCCAAATCTAGAATATCCAAGTAATGTTAATAAACAAAGAAGAAGCAGTTCTGGAAGAAGAACATATTTAGCCCTCGGTATTCTCTGCGTGCACCTTAAGGGACCTCGCGTAATGTTGTAATAATGTCTAATTTTGCATTATATAAAAGTTTTTGATTGACATTTTTATGGTAGGTATATAAGATCTATTAACATGTAGTTTAAAAAGCGGCAAATAAAACCAGGTACAAAATCATGTTATCATCTATTTAAGTAACTGAAACAAACATCTTTGTGATTTGGTTTGATGTAAGCAATGTTTCCTAAATAATTTTAGTGCTGCAATGCATGCAATAAGAGAAAATTTGCATTCTCGTTAAGGACTAGCATTAACACCATTCGCAGTTAATATATGGAGAAATGTAGCATTTCCTGCCAGGACGAAGCAATTCACGAGCGGAATTTCAAATGTAATTGTCTCGCGCTTCGGGAACTGCATGGGTTTTTACAATGTCAAAGTTTATGTTAACAGCTGCTTCTATATAAATTATATTTTGCAATATACATAATATATACATAACATATTACCTTAAATTATATTTTGCAATATACATAATATTGGTTTGCCTTCTGATTCAGTTTTAATAGACAATTTTAACTGTAAATCAAATAAGTCTGATTTCATGAGTTTTAACTCTTTTTTGTCGTATTATTATAGAACACATATACAAAGCGTGCCGGAATAAAATTTTGAGGTCGAAACATGAGCTAACGTATTTCCGTACCGACACCAGTTTTCACATAGGCATGTAACGCCACGCTATAGAAACAGACAGAAAATAGATAAATTGGTGAGAATGTAGACACGCGCTAACCGAAGGCGATTAAACAGTATTGCATTTTAATAAAACAAGTCATAAATACTGCTGTAGCATTTGTAAATATTTACTAGTTATTTCATTTAGGAAATTACACATTGTAATGTCCGAAGGCAACATATGTATTTTGACAGCCACAAGTGATGCTGCGGTCCATGGATATCACCAGCCGACCTGGTACATGATTATACAAGAGATGGTTTTAAAGAATTAATTGATATAACACATAAGGTAATATATGATACCGTAAGTGAATAAAGTCAATATTCCGCAGTTTAACATATTATAGAAAATATCGTTCACCAATATCGTTCATCAATACCATGTCTACAAAAATATTCATTCAAAAAAGTATAGACTCAGTATTCAGATTTAATCAATACAGTGAGAAAATAAATTCAATAAACATCGAATAAATTTATTCTACTTTTACGATACGCTACATAAGAATATTTAAAGTAATCCAAAACGTCGGAATCAAAGCAAACAAAAAGGAAAATATTTCAGCAAAAAATTTCCGCTACAAATCTCTGCGTTCAACACTAGTTGTTACACCATTAGGGTGAGTGACTGCTCTGCTCCACTGATATAACAAGTGTAGTAAGTGCTCATATAGCCCTAAGACTATAACAGAAAAATAGATGAGATGGAATTACAGCTGGTAAAGTAAGTTCAACATAGATACTACTAATGTAACTACTAGGTCCTAGGTTCGATCCCCAAATCGGTTAATGTCATTGTGTTCGTTTAACTTAAAATTCCCAGTAGTTGATCAAATTTTGTATTTGTACCGTTGTCTAGTAATAGGCTCACCCACTATTCCATCGTTACTATTTAGGGAACGAATCAGACATACAATACAAATGTTGATGAACTCAGGTGCCGGGGGACGCCAAGACTTGATTATGATCAAATAGGCCAGATACTGTCTGGCGGGGGAGTCAAAAGTCTCCGAAACCGGCGTGCGTGTATGAAGAGAGTGATGAACGTCGAAGAAGTCCGGCAGGTTTGTAATGATAGAAATATTTGGCCTTCGGTGCTCGTGCCTAGTCCGTGACGTACATGGCGTGAAGATATGTATGTATATATGTAATATTTTATTAAATTTATCAACTGAGATAGTCGACTCTAATATACATTCTGGCATTAAATGACATACCATTCTGACATCGTTATCATACCCTTTATACGGCATACGGCAGCACTGTCCGATGTGAACCGAATCCATATTCTTAATAATGTGCAATTTTATGCATAAATAACCTAGCTTAATATAAGCGCCTAAAAGAAAGCCACCACACTTTGTTTTACGCTCGCTCGCTCGAAATAAGCCGCTAGCTAGCAGCTGCGTTTGTGTCAGTAAATTTTAGCTGCAGCTTTGTTTAGTGTCAGGATATCGCTTGAGCTCCTGAATGGCTGGCTGCACGAGGCTCGTGAAGCGCTGACCCGGTGTTGTTGCTACGGGATGTGAGTTAAAAACTAATGTTTAATACACTCCGTTAGCCAGAGGAATCGCAGCCCGCTGTAACACATTTTAAAATAACTTCAATCACAAATTAGTCATTTTACTTTCAGTTGGTAGGTTGTTAAGTGTCGATATTATTGGCGGTCTTTATGGAAAGTATATTAAGAGCTGTTTCCTTTAGCTACCTGTATGGATGGCGGCTGAAACAGACAGGTTAACGAGCTTTTTTAATATTAACCGACGGATTGGTGGAATTGATAGTAATCATTATTATATCTTAAAAATGTACAGCATCTAATACGGATGTCTTTGAAAACCAATTTAACAGAGATTAATTTAAAAGTTTACGTAACATCACGCCTATCAGCCCTAAAGAGTTTGTGAATCAATTTAAAAGTTTGTGATTTTTTTTGTGTCTGTGCTTGCCAATAATCGAAATGCGATAAAAAAACTAATGGTCATAGAGATATTCATTGCAAATTCTTTATAAAACATAAAATATACATAAATAAAGCTTGGATATAGTCCACAGTCTGGAAAAACAATAATCACTCAATATAAATATTGCAATCCCTATAGTTTGAGGAACTGTGGAAAAGCAAATTAGTTATACAGCGGGGGGAACTCCAATAACTCATGCTTAGAAGTCCCAAAGCATGGACTTAGCACAAACACTTCTTGGCGCCGCGCCAGCTGCTTCCACCTGATGGTTATAACTTAAACTAGGAACAATTTGATCCTGTAATTTAATAGGGCATTATAAAATTATAGGATCTAGCTGGCATTAGTTCAAAATGCGTGCGCAGCTCAAACTACTCGTATCTGGCAACTTTAATTTTTTTATTTAAGAGACTTTAGAACGACGTCAGGTCTGGAAGGATAGAGCCTTTGGCACTCAGAACTTCAGAAGCCTCTACCTAGCTCATCATTTTATTAAGCTTTATTTTAAGCGAAGAAGCCTCTACCTAGCTCATCATTTTATTAAGCTTTATTTTAAGCTTAATACAGCTTTATTAAGCGCGTGCATGTATAAAAATATAAACATTTTAAATTTAAGATATACATAGATCATTCTATTTGAAATGAAAGATATCGGATTAAAGACAAAAAGATAAGATCATAATCTACCAAGTCCGCAAAGTGCGAGTTGGAGTACTTTATATACCCAGAAGAAAAATTAGGATGAACTCAGAGGAATGTAGGTTTAATCTACATAGATAATGTTTTTCTATCATCATAATAGATAATTAAATTAAATTAAATTTCAATTAGGCATGGAAGATTCGAAATTTTAATCAGAGGTCAGCGAGAGTCAAAGTCAGAGAAGCGCTTGCCAAGATTCCGAAGACAAAAAGCTACACCAGGGTGATACCACTTCAAAAATAGTTCAAGCGCTTATTTGTCTTTAAAATAAAGTAATTTCTACGTCTTTAATATCGTTAGAATAGGTAATAACAATTCATTGTGCGAGTGGCCTAATACGAGTACGTCAATCTCAAACAAAGATAAAATTCTGGCTTCGATTACTAGTGAGGAATTGTACTGTAATTAAAAATACCTACCTATGTTTAAATTTTAAAACATCGTTGTACGTCTTGTTTTTACATTTTTATGGACGTGGACTCAGCCCAGGGGGGCATAAACCCATGTCCTCGCCCCTGGATCCGCCCTCGTACGCACCCCCTCAAATCATGAACATAATTATGTAATGTTAAATATTTTTCGTATACGCCAGTAACATTAAACAATGCAAATCAAGTCATTTACTTTGTTCTGGTAAGAAAACTGTAAAGGTTTGTAAATTACTATTACTTGCTTATTTTCCAAGTGATATTACTTTTTCTGTTAAATTAATTGTTAATTTGATTACTCATTCAATGTTCTTATTTCCTGTTCCATCCCAAAACAATTTCAGGGGATGCAAGCAATACAAGAATTCGAAGACTTTCGATTTTGGCAGAATGCCAGTTTCTATTTCCATAACATGAAGTCTTGTTTGTCGGTAACATATTAGCCCATTTAAATATACAACTTCGTCGGTAACTATATGTATTTCCAGTGACCTGGATTTTATGTAACACACCAAGGTTTCCTCATTCAAGTGTCAAGCTCTATTTTGTGTTTCTACTTGATATATCTAGGAGAAGTGGTGTATAGTAGTAACTTCCTATATTTCAGAAATATCGCTCCGCTACACGTCTTCGTCGATCTGTCGCGGCGCACATTTATGAAGTAAACGTCGATCCTTCACCGCTCTTAAACAGAAATTATTATCTGGCTTCTTAATGCCTGCGTCACGGTCCGAGCAGCAAAATATTTTCTATAAAATATCCCATTAAAAGATAAGAAAGAAAGGAATATTCATTTATAAAATTATACTACGGCATAATTACATTACATAAAAAACGTGAAATAACAATGGACATTAAATTATCAAACTACTCTGTTTATACATTACTCTGTTTGGTTTACCGCTGTCGTTTCTGATAACCGATTTTGATGAATTTTAATAAGCTGCTAATTGAACAACGAGGAACTTGTACATTTTTGAAATTCGAAAAATAAGAAAGTAAGTCATTTCCGAATAAAAGGTTCTTAAAACTCTAATAAAATTATTCAACAAGGAGTCATGACCGTATAAAAACTGTGTACTTTTAACCACAAAGAAATTTATAGTCACATTTTTAACATTCGTCCAGTGATGCGAGTTAGTATTACGTAACTTAATGAAATTTTATAATACCTGCATAATACAAGCGGACAGTGTTGACTCAAGTTTAGTTCCAGTCGATTCCCAGTAGATTTTAAACTTAGTTTTAAAGTCGGCAAGTTATGAAGATGAACTTGCCCATTGGGAGTTTCGCAGCATGAAATATTCGAAATATACCTTAGTTCTGCTATAGCTCCAGGTGTCGCTGCAGGTTTAAATATTAGTAATACTGTTATGATTAACCACCCACTCACGAAAATTTTTATTAACCAAACACCTAATACATACATATAATTGTGTCATATAAATTCTCATATCTGCCTCGTTGGTTGTGTTGTTCCAAGTGCGACTGCCGATCTTGGGTTGAATTCCCTTGTCGGGCATTACTAAATTTTAGTTTAGTAATTTATGTTTTCTAATAGTGGCTCAGATATGTGTCCGGTGTATGGCAACAGGCTCATCATTTATTCCACAGTGAGACGTAAATGTAACTGGTGAAACGTGAGTGTTTGCATTCCTCTGCCTACCTCTTCGAGGATTATAAGCGTGATGTTACGTTATAAATTATAGATATACTTAGAGTATAATGTATGCATGAGCATAATATAGACAAGACAGTCTGTTCAACAAAAAATGAGAGCGTTTCTCGTAACTCCTTCCTTTTGTTTCAAAGTCTATTTAACGTCGAGCTTCAAGCACCAATCTTGGCGTAATTGTTTTCGACCGAACGTTAGGCGGTAAACAACCTGCCAGGGGGCCTTAACGTGACGTAAGTGGATTTATTCACTGACTACGAGGAAAACAGCAAGTTTGTTACAATGACGCTCCGCATTATCCCTGTTTGTGGCAGTTTTCACATATATTCTGGACCCACCAGCGCTGAGGCGGAGAGAGATTTGTTGCTATATTTGATTCATTTAATAATTAAATGTAACTTAAAAAATATTTTTATTATAGCATGTTACTAATGTTATGGCAGTTAAGTTAAGATACACTAAAATATCTTTAATTGTATTCGAATTAATTACAAAACATACATATTTTAATAGCCTACTAAAAATCTTACAAAGTGATTATAATTTAAAATGTATCAGTAATGGAAAACTATTAAGAAACTACGGCTATGTTTAATATTTATGTAATACAAATAATATTAAAAAATGTTAAAGGCAATTCCCGCGTAGATAAATCTAGATACATTTGTATCTAGCTAGCAAAGATAGAATTGAGCGCGCACGAAATTAAAACTGAATACTGTTATGGAATATAAACAAAAGAGATTATTGCGTTTCCAACAGCCGAGTCAATGTCGACATGTACATAGGGAAAAGGTATTTTATTAAGGTCACGAGAAAAACAATTTAACACTCAAAGGAAATGAAGAGAAAAAAGATATTAGGTAGGCAGTTAATAAATAAGGATTTTCGACACCCGGAAATGTAATTACTGGGTCTCAACATGAGCGTACGCGGGCCGAGAAGCTGTGTTCTGCGATCCCCAGCAGCATTTCGAATATAGATAATGAGTAAAAAAAACTACTAGATTTTTCTAATTTAGATTTTCTAGTAATGGCTCGGAGTTTGGATATGTGCCCGGTGTAGGCATATGGGTACGTGTACGTAACTGGTTAAACTTGAAAGTGTGCTACTATCCTCTCCTGCTCCTTCGGGGATTACAGGCGTGATGTTACGTAACTTCATTTGCAAGTGCACAAGGGCACTAGGGGAGGCCCACGTCCAGCTGTGGGTTTACACGGGCAGATTATGTGATGTGTGTGGGCAAAATATGTACACTACATATTGTAGCAACGTTAAAGTACGAGCGAGATTCATTCTACACTTAATACATACATTATTTAGTAGGTAAGATTATCCTACGATCATTTTGACGTAAGGTCGACCAAGGCACTCCTTCTTATAAGGATCCCGGGTAAGATTTCCGGGCGAGCACCCATACATATACACCGAATTTGGAATATTGTGTTCGTATCTGTATATTTATGTCATATATGTACATACATACATACATACATACATATATGACACTTAGGACACAGGAAATTCAATTTCGGAGTTGAGAATTTGATAAGTTTATTTTAGTCATCTCTTGTTCACAATATTAAGGATACATATTTACTGAATACTTAAACGTAACATCACACCTGTAATCGTCGATGAGGTAGGCAGATGAGTTTAGTACACTCCCACGTTTCACCAGTTAAGTTTAATTCCCACTATGGAATAGGTGGTGAGCCTATTGCTATACACCGGGGAAAATATCCAAAGTCGGAGCCACTACTCAAAAGTTTAAGTTATAAAAATCCAATAGAGCGCGACCCGGGAAACGAACCCAAGACCGCTCGATCGGTATCCGCGCTCGAAACCAACACGATCAACGAGGCACTTAATTACTTAATACATAATTTATTTTACTACAGTAATACACTCACATCTTGACGATACAAACACGTACATTAATTAGTATTCCCAAGTTACGTACAATATTATTAAATATATCAGTTATAAAATTGTTATCACTGATTATCCCCGTGAGAGACCTAGCGTAACAATAACATACGAGTATTATAACTAATAATCTACAACCAATAACACAGATGGATTTTTACTCGGAAAAATCCCACCGCTCATTTTCCCTCAATCTATTGGTGCGTAAGCGGATCGGCCATTATTGCTTATTTTACGTCACCCTAGCCACCGTACCCCAATATCCTTGAATATTCAATGGATGCTAAAAGAAAGATCATTAATTTTAGATGCATTTTGCGTACATGACACCTATTTTGTAGTATCTTTATGCAATCAATTCATGTAAACTATAAAGCTGGTGATTTATTGCATTCATTTTGATTGCCTCGATGGTGAAGTCCGAGCGTGACTACCGGATCCCGGGTCCAGTCGACATTTTTCTAACTAGAATTTCTAGTAGTGGCTCGTAGTCTGAATATGTGCCCGGTAGGTATATGTATGGCAATAGACACCACCAATTCCATAGTCGGACGTAAATATAACTGGTGAAACGTGGGAGTGTACTACACTCCTCTGCCTACTTATTCAAGGATTATAGACGTGATGTTACATACGAATTGTTGGTCGAAGATTGAAACTAAAAATAACAGCATCATTATGCAAGTATGGTGTCTGTTTAATGGGTTTCTAACTTGTATTCCCACTAATCAACACTGGAACAGCTTGGCACACTAAAGCCCTAGTAATATACATATATAAAAAATACAACACGCTTGACTGCCTCGTTGGTCGTGTTGGTTGCGAGTGCGACTGCCGAACGGTAGGTCCTGGGTTCGATTCCCGGGTCGGACACTACTAAAAATTTTCTAATTTAGATTTTCTAGTAGTGGCTCGAAGT
>DWDW01002429.1:0-10238 GCA_018245635.1 Mimoniades versicolor eupheme
AAACGATGGTTTACAAGTGGCACAACCTTTTTAAGCAAGGCAGGGATTCATTTCAAGACGCCTCACGACTGGGAAGGTCTGTTGAGGTGACCACTCCGGAAATTGTAGCGAAAGTGGAAAAATTTGTATTGGAAGATGCTCGGCTAATGAAGAAACAGCTTGCAGAAATGGTTGGAGTATCGGATACAACCAGTTTTAAAATTCTGCATGACCATCTTGGCATTACTAAGGTCAGCGCGCTGTGGGTGTTGAGAATACGTGGAAGAAAGTTTTCCACAGACGAAGAAGTTAAGGACGCAATTTCCTCTTATTTTTCCGACAAGGACAAAACATTTTTTTATGAGGGTTTATATAAGTTAATAGAAAGATCTGAAAAATATATTTCCCTCTTTGTCCCTCATTCCGCGAACTTAAAAACGCCCCCTCATATTATGGATTTATAAATTACTTTTTCATAAAAGTGGCTGCTAATCAAATACTTTTTATATATGCATCTTTTTATACTTTTATATAAGTATAAGATAAGTCACAACATGACCCAAAAATGTTTGTATTTTAGAATAAATTGTTAATTAGCAAATTTAAATAACTTTCATGTTCTTATATAATATATAACTTATGTATACCTGTTTGAATTTGGTAAGGAAAAGTGGCTTGAATCAAATGGAAAATAGACTATAGTGACTTGAATGAAAATGGACTATGGAAAAAAGTATAGAATTGCATTTTGGGGATTTACCTACTTCTAAGTCATTGGAATTGCTCACCTTTGTGAATTTGTTTTTTCCTACCGTTTTATTGTTCCACTCTTGGACTCATTGGATTGGGTCTCATCTCAGAATGAGAGCCTTAGGGTAATAGGGTAATGCTGGCGAAGTGTGTGTTGGCAGAACTGACACATTTTAAGAAACATTTTATGCTACAATATGTGTGATAAAAATAATCCAAGGAGCTCAATAAAGTGTATTTTCCAGGATGTGTGGATTTGTGGGATCCAAAAGTTGTCCGAAGTGCGGCTGGTGCTCATTTCAGACAATCAATTCATAGTGCAGTTGACTGGGAAGAAATTTCCAAACTATTATTAAAAAAAACATCGATATTTGTAGCCGATAGCAATGCAAGAATTAATGATGAGCCTGAATGCAAGGACTATGATTATGTGAAAAGTAATATGCCAGTGATACCATACTATGCAGTGGATTTTTCACAGTTGAAGCATGTTACATTAATTATAGGTGGTGAAACAGAAGGGATTAGTCCAGACAGCTATAGGTAAGCAAAATTTATCGATATTATCAAACAATGTACATTTGAGAGAGTTGTAAAGTATGTTGTCCAAATAATGGTCAGCACATAAGCAAATTATATTCAGTGATTTAGTTACACATGTGAAGTTGGTTTCTAATAAATTTTCTGGTAACGTAATCTACCAGGTGGAGCATTACAAGCCAGAAATTGATGGTTATGGTCATAGATAGATTCAGAAGTAATACTTTTGTGGATTCTGGACCGAATGTTCTAAAATGTAATAAAAATGTCTTATCTATTGTTTTGGATTCCATAGTATTAAACAATACTTTGATAGTTAATATATTTTTCTAATACTCATTTTTCTCGTATACTTCCAGGTTAGCAGAAAGCAGAAATGGGATTAGATTGAATATTCCCTTACAAAAAGGTGTAGATAGTTTGAACACGGGCATGGCCACTGCTGTAATTGGATGTGAAATCAGAAAACAATATATACAATACTGGACAAAACTGAAACTGGAAAACCAGGCGATACATTCTATGTAGAGTTGTTAAGAATTGAATAATTTTATGTTTGTGTATCTGAATAAAATATTGAATTTAGCTCTATTTTAGTGTTATTACTTTTTTTCATTTTACATTTCCCTTAATCTGAAACGAGCTTATGTAGAAGTTGTGAAATAAATAACTTAACTTGGCCAAAGATTACATTTTAGGTAAGGCCAGCGGCAAGCCTGTTATCTTGTATATGCATGTTACAAGCCATTTCTTATTCGTGTCACGCCCTCGTATGAAATGTAAATCAATTGATGAATAATTAAAATATGCTTCTCAAATGTTTACTAACTGTTATATTGTGGATATATTTTTTTATGAATGATGCATATGAATCAGTTACCAGTTGCATTTTATTTATTTAGATATAATTCACCCTCGGCTATTCTGACATCTTCATTAACCCTTTTTATGGTACTACTGTTGAAGGCAGTCTCCTCTTGGTGTAAAACGAGTTAATGTCATAGCATATGACATAAGCTAAGAGTGATGTCATTATTAATACTATATATTCAAATACATTCACTACTAGTACTATAAATTTAAATTTAACTAATATAAACTTCGATAAACTAACTACTATAAATTTGGATAATTAAACATATACATCACGCCTGTAATGCCCGAAGAATGTAGAACACTGCCACGTTTCACCTGTTACGTTTACGTCCCACTATGGAATAGGCAGTGAACTTATTGCCATACACCCGACACATATCCAAACTCCGAGCAACTACCAGAAAATCTACGTTAAAAAAATCCAATGGTATCCAGCCCGGGACTTAGCCCAGGACCAGGACGCAGTACCGACACTATTAAGTTTCACTTCATATTGCTTTGATTATATCCTTGATGTAAATGGCGGGACACCCGTTCGGTAGAACTTGCGTAGCAAGCCTATGGCAATAAAAAACGGAAATATATAACTTTGTCAGCCACGGTGAAGCTAAAAATATCCTACGGAGCTGGGATAAATGTCAGTTCCTCTTCTCGTAGTCTTATCATTCTCGTCGCATCGGATGTCGCATTTCGTGCTCCAATGCCTTTGACAGGTAGGTGACCATATTTGCCCATGGAAAAGCTGCAGACACTTATTTGCGAAAGGGTATATGAATACCCTTTATCTTACCTATGAAGGTAAGATATGAAGCATCAATTTGTAAAAGACGATCAAATGGGGTTATCGTCTACGCCATTTCGGTCTAACCCGTCCTTGGCCCCGCTGGATCAGACATGCACAAAGCGTTTTTCTCGTGTGAATAAATCGGAATAAAAAACTCAACTCAAATTAAGCCTGAACTAAACTAAACGAGAACTCGATTTAACTAAGCCTAGTTTATTTATATTTTATTGTAAATCATTTACAAAACTATTTCAAAGAATTTTTATAAATTAGAAGCAACTCGTAGCAGCAGAGAAGCGCCCAATGTAGGTACCTACCAACATGTAAATGGATCAAGATTACAAAACCTTAAGTTTCAGATGTTTCTCTTACGTAAATTTAATTAACTCTAAATGTTACGTAAATTGTCTACAATGAATATGCATATCGTAATTTTTGAATAGGTAGGTATATCGTAATATTTCAAAATGTACCGCATTTTAGCATAGTTGTTGCACTACTTAGGTATTTATCAGTTCTGGGACCTTTGTTCTTGGCTCTGACCCACATTCATATGCTGGTCACGAAAGACAATTGGAACAAACAATTATATGGGATTTTTTCAGTGGGTAGGTACTTTGAAAGCTTTTATACAGAGTAGATAGAATGGGAGGCTTTTGGGACAAGGTCTTTTCCATCGCTACGTGATAGAGTAGATACATATTTGCCATCAGTGATAGAGTATTTAAGGTCAGGAGATCATTAATATTACTGACGGCAGACTTCGATATCTCCGTTAGCAACTCTTAAGACTCGGAAGACATATTTTGGTGTAAATTGCTGTAGTCGTAGATTGTAAAAAAAATAGAAAAATATAAACTATTTGCATCAGTTTTTGCAATAAATAACGAATTTTACGACTTCACAATATCGTTATGTTGTACATAAGTATAATAAAATATGTATGTTGTATATATAATTAAATATAAAATTAAATATAAATTTATAAAAATTAAATATAAATTTATAAAAATTAAATATAAATTTTTAAAAATTTAATATAAATTTTTAAAAATTAAATATAAATTTGTATCTATTGTAAAAAACAAAGAAAATCGTCTTCGAGATTTGCATGCAAAATTAACTTATAGATAGAATTGTATAGATAGTTCTTGTAACAAGCGGATTTACCTGTAAGCGGAAAGCTAGTGCGGACAATTATAACTGAGTTTAAATCCACTCCAAAATTTAGGTTGAACATAAGTTTTGCATGATGTAATATTACTATCAAGTTACTTTGTGCAAATATAGGTAGGTAAGTTCCACTTAAATGTGTGTGGTTTATGATATTGATGTGTGTGGTTTTTATGCCTACATCTAGTCATTGTTAAAGTTTACCATATAGGTTCCCCTACAGCGTTAAAGAAAACAAGGATTTTATTTATGGCGTTGTATTTGGCTGCAGTCGGGTGTAGGTTATAAATATCCTAGACACTAACAGAATTATTTAAAATATTTTGTACCTTTGTAAAATTAAACATTTAATAGATACTGAATTTGAATATAAGTTTCAATTAATTGTAAATACATACTCATTCTATTTGCTTAAATACATATAGGTATAATTATTTGACTGCTGTTTCGTTTACCTATTTACAAAAAAATATGTTATTATATCTTCATGGGAATCAATATTAGGAGTAGATTAAATTAACCATTTTTGAAATAAAATTTTCTGATATAAAATGGCATTTTTCTTGAAGCACAATTTGCTTTAAAAATAATTACTATTCATTTATTTGAAGCCCAAATTTTCTGTTTTTTCATGTGCTATATTCCAAAAAGTGACAAAAAATTGGTCCTAAGTGTTAGCAATGTCGGAGCAGTCGGGGCAGAACTTCGCTATCATTTTAACATTTTATACTGCATACAAGAGTAACATCAAAGTAACATCACGCCTGTAATCCCCGAAGAGGTAGGCAGAGGAAAATAGAACACTCCCACGTTCCACCAGTTACTGCATATAATTGAGTAATAGTACAACATGTAGATACACGGTTTACCATTGCTACAACTATAGATACTTCCGTATAGGTAATATTTGTAATGAATAGTCAATAGTACCTATTATACTAATTTGTGTTAACTATTCTTCTCTACTAATCTTGTCGGGGATTTCAGGCGTCCCGTTACATTACGTTACTTTATTTTGTTTCGGGCTGAAAAGTGTGGTGGTCGGTGCACGTGTACCTACAACATCAGAGGCGACCTCCCCAATCCTCGAGAATAATTAAACAGGATATACACTGACAACTAGTAACTAAATTCATGCGTTAACTCACTAACACGTATAATATTCAGGCTTATGTAACTAATAATCACTATTACTGTCTGTTCAGTCATTAATTTAACTAATTGCTGGTACCTACTAACGGGACTAACTGATACTTTAAGCCCTAATGCTACAGTCCTATTAGATGTCGGCTTCAGACGTCTGTCGGCAGCGGACACTTACGATTTCTGCCTGTTCTTTCACTCAGCTTTTCACCATAATCAAAAAACTTGGCCAAGTAACAAAGCGATCGGTATTTAGAGAGTCACGCTTTGGCTGTACATACACTGTATATGACACATAAAGAATAAAAATTCAAAGCAATATCTTATATTGTAAAAGGGCCATGACACACTTAAAAATAGATCGTTCTTAAATTCTTTTGCCAAGTACCTAGTTAAAACTGAAGTACCATACTTTCTGTAGGATTTAGCTGTTGGCACTAGCCATAAAATGAAATAATTCACTAATTGCAAACTCGTAGGCTATTAAACTTTAGGTTACAATGAGATCAATGCCATAGTCTCTAATTGGTTCTAATGATACGATGTGTTAGATACATACAAATTAATAAGTAGGTACGTATGTCATTTTAATCATACAATTTTAATAAGATAATATAGTGTACTAGCAGATATGAGACATTGCATACCTACATGCATATACATATAATAAATAATGTATAAATTGGAAGCACATGATATCTACGAAATAATTTGGTTGCTACTCGATCTACGTTGAAATAGAAATACATTCTCAACCACTTACATTGTAAGTGTAAATGTATATTGTATACGGAATAAAACAATAACAGAAACAATTTTTACATAACTATGCACGTGGCATATTGTAATCGAACGGAGGAATTAGGGGATTTTTCAAAGGAGAATTCGTAGTACCTAGTTAAGGATGTTCGATGTGGGAGAAGGAGGCGTCGTCGGTCAATACTGTAGGTGGTGCGGAGCGGGCGCGGAGCGCAGGCGCGTCCCCGGCCCCCGCAGCCGTCGGCCGACTCACGCAACTCGCGAGTCAGCCGCCGTGCGCTGCGATCGCGCGCGACGTAGCTTTGTAAGCTAGTCGAGCCATGTGTGATGTTTTCATCACAGGGGAGATCTGTCAGTTAGCTTTCGCATTCCAAATTCTGTAAGATGAATGAGTAGTCGAGTCAAATACCACCTTACGATCGAGGACGTTATTCTGGCACCCTAAGAGGACAGCTTTCGCCAAGTGTCTAGTTTTTCTCGTAAGCTTGTGGCCGTTGACACTGCAGCGTGCGGGTCCCGCAGTGCGCGAGTGTGTGGTTAATTGGCGAACATACCGACGAAGAAATCAGCTGAGTCGCGTAAACATTGTCCTTATAAAATTTAACGAACGAGCGACGGTTATGGCTCCCGCGTAAATATTCTCTCTGTATCGTTGAAAAGCGGTTCGCCGGAGCACAAAAATGCAGCGGTTCATTTTGCTGCTATTAGCAGGTAAGAAATCTCTTTTTATGCTTACGAGTCCACAGTTATTGCTAATTTATATGTAGTCATAGTTTCTTAGCTTCTAGTAGAACTATTCGCTTAAAAACTACTGCAAGGCTCTTAGTAGCATATAAAATATAAGATCCGTAAGTTATATCCATACTCAGAAATCTTCAAATATAAAAGTAAGTACCTAGTAAGTAGTAGTTAATAATAAAATTAAGAACATTTCGTACATACCTAGCGTACCTACAGCTTTATTTTTTAAAGTTTTATTTCATTATAGCTTTCGTAAAATGTATTGTACCTATTAGGTATATTTTATATGTATGTCAGCTTATTGTTATCTAGACACTTTAACTACTGTTACTAAATTGGCGACAATATGTTAATTGTTTTACGTATTACTCTTCATTATACATCATCGTTAAAAGCGGATGAAAATATTATATACGAAGAACTTGGAGTAGGTATTTAAGGGTCACCATTCTCCATAAGGGTGCCGTCTTGAAAGATTAGGAGAGATGGGTTAGTAACTAAGTCGCCGGTGTATATTTTTAAAAACTCCAAGATCATTTGAAGATTTTGCGATGAGAAAATGATACTAACAACCAAAGGCTCGTGCTCTTGAAGACACATTTGAAATAAAAAATTGAGTAAGATATGTCTATCTTAAAACTGTTGTCACAGTTTTAATTGTATGCGTGTTTCTTACGAATTTTCATTTTATTAAAACCGTAAGGAAGAATTTAGGAACTCTACTTACTCAATCATCTACCTAACTATGAAAATATGTGTATCAACGGTATTTGGACAAAACTTCAGGCAATATTTTATGTCCTACTTAAAAAAAAACTGTTACGTAATGAACTTCCCTATAAAAATGACGAATACAATACAATTAGACAGAAACCAAAAAGATATTAAGAAACCTGTTTTATAGTTAATTAGGTAATCTGGGTAATGCAGAGAATAAAGCCAAGCTTAAATTAATATTAATTAATATTAAGCTTAAATTAATATTAAGTTCATTTTGCATGGAGGTTATTAACGGATTTAGTAATTTAATTAATAGATATGAAATTACATGGAGTAACCTTAAGACGGAATTTGATACTTTTATAAATACTCATCGAGATCTATGTATATGAAATGGTTGACTTTATCCTGTTGCTATCTAAGTTTTTTAAACCTATTTATACGTTTAAAATTTTACAAAATAAAAACAAGATCATTTCTTACAACGTTTATAATTTTCTTTTTAATATTAAAATACTTACTCAGTCATATAAAAACACAAATTTCAAATCTATGCGTAAGATAATTTTGCCGTTAGAATGGCGTTGAAAGCGACAGGTGTTTAATGCAGGTAGAGCGTTGAGATCGTCTGGCCGGGCAGCTTTTGTTAAGAACAACCTCAATCCCTTTTATTTCTCGTACAAAGCACATGCGAATTATTATTATTCTTTTAGATGATCTTCTTTCATATACAACTACTTTACGATACCCCATCTGTGAATCTACTGTGGTCTGTGATAATATTAAAATGACTTCGTTATTTTTCGGCCCAAGGAATAAATGTTAAAAACACATAGAATCCTAAAACTTTACATAAATATTAATGCTCTGCATTCAGAGATCCAGATTAGTATCGTGTTTCCTGTGAATTTTGTAAAACTTACGTAATACATACAAGTATAAAAACATTTCGACTTGAAGGGATACATAAATACATTTTTATTATAATATTATGCTTTGATGAGAGTTGAACCCTAGACTTTCTTCTGGCAATTTGGTGTGGTGATGAAAGATCTAGGCATTCCGCCGGCAACGTCAGACGAATATTACGTAACTCTTAAAGATCTTAAAGTAACTGATAAAAGGTGGTATTGTTATACACTCTTCTGCCTACCTCCTTGGGGTTTATAGGTGTGATGTTTAATGTTTCAGTATGGATTCTTCTAATATATTGATAATTATTCTTTATTCCCTATCTGTTTTTAAAGTATTCACCGAAACTTTTATTCCCAAGTGATCGGTAGGCGAATCTGTGTTTCTAACAGTTTTGATAAGTTGCTAACTTTCGTATAAAAATTCTAAAAGTTACAATAGAAAATTTTCACTTCCCGGAAACCCTCATTAATTTTCTCTTAAGACAAAATGGTACATTTGACGGAAAAGTTTTAAATCCTAAATTTTAAGGGAAGTCCTTAATGTAAGTATAATTTGTCATTTTAAGTACCTACCTACCATGTATATTGCTTTCATTCCATAATTACACAATGTTAAATAGGTACAATATTTTTATATAAATGATATGAACAGAATCGATATGATTTTGTTATAAGGATTACTTAATCCTACATCCTACACAAGGCAAAAACACGCTTACATTTCTACAACATATACCTAAAAAGTATTCGCTCCTTACCTACGAATTCATATTATCCTTTACAATTCATATTACAAGCACTAAAATTATCGTAGCCTGTATTTATGATCAGTATTTTTATATGTATGTAGTTTTAAAAAGCAACTCATACGATAAAAATTCAGACAAAGTCCATCCATTTTAATTCACCTCAACACCCGGTTTGTAAGTGCATTAGGTTGAGATTTGTCTCAGAGTGCAACTGTTTTTTTTTCTCTACACTCGAGGCGGATGTTATACGCACCTGGCCTTTACACGAAGTTTTTCATGTTGATGTCTACCAATACCAAGTCACAGAATTATTTTTAGTTCACAAGTAGATTTTTTTTGGTACAAACAAAAATGCGCAGCTGCTGTCAAAAGTTCTGGTAGATTTGGATAGTTTTATGCTCCGACCGTTTTGCCGTATGCCTAGAACAATTTGGGTGTGGAAAAAATTGATTTTATATTTTATTCAATATATTATTGCAGTAATTTTTGTTTTCCTGATCGATATATGCCTTAAGACTAACATATATAATATTTTTACTGAGTAAGATGCAGTGTTTCATGAGAGGAATTATTTTGAAAAAATCGCATTTTACCATCATAATTTGTTTCATTCCAATAACCAATAATAGAAAAGCAATTGGTCTAACGCAAATATCACATACATTCAATAGTAGGAATCACAAAAACACAATGCGTGCTATTAATCGATCTAGACCGGCAGCGGCACAATAAAAGCGTTTAAGTTCTCTGTTCCGCTCGAGCCGCCTCGTTACAGTCCCATCGGCTCGCTGCGGTCGCCCCCGCACTGGCAAATGCCGTTTGTTTTCAGTAAACTTAAGAGTTTTTATTCTCTTGCGCTTACATTTTCCATAAAACAAATCGTTCCATCCTAAACTTATTTGATTTTTTGTCACTAGGTTGTTTCATACTATTTGGACAACAGCGTTACGCTTGCAAAATGCTAATAACTAATGACCAAATTGGCAGTAACCTAAACATAGGGCTATTCAATTGGTCACAGCACTTTAAATGTCTGACGTCATATACAGTACAAGTAGTTGGTGTATTCGACATTGTTCGTTCAGATAAGCCTGTAAGAATTGATGGAAT
>DWDW01002430.1:0-10238 GCA_018245635.1 Mimoniades versicolor eupheme
CACAGGTTGGACCTAGAAATCGACAGGGTGGACCCAACGTCTATTACACTGTACGGCTTATGACTTGAGTATTGATTTTGGTACTTACCAAAATCCGAAACAACGAACATAATGATAATGTCGTGGTTTCTATAAAACTTGCGAACACATTTTTAATAGAAATAAAAATTAAAAATAATTAAGATAAATTCGTTTCATATCCATATCTATAAACACCAGTTAATCTTTTGCATTCGTTTTATAGGAGAAATCTAACAAATAATTAATAAAAACGTTTCCAGGATTGTGGCAGGGTTGATCAAGCTAGAAGGGAAGACATTAGATTGGCGGAATACTATCCCCTTCCTGCTACCAATGTGGATGTGGTGCGCTGGCGGTCTGGTCCTACCCTGGACAATCGCTGTTTGGATAGCCTGCCTGCTGATATGTAGCTTCATATTCATGGTGTTCGGCCTTACTGCCGGTCACCACGGCCACACGAATTTCCTCGATGGTGATATTCCAAGGTAATCATATTTTTGTATTTCTCAGTCATATATACAACGTTCATCTTTAAACATATATCGTTATGAATTCACCGAGCCACTTTTATGATTACATATTTGCACATTAAATAAATTTCTTATCTGTATGAGTCTGAATAAAGACAACAATTCCGTTATGCGTCTATGGTAATTATGAAATCTCAATTTAAAGGTCAAACAGTGTAGAGTCCTTCCAATAAACTAACAGACCTTGAACGACAGTCCGACGCTCACACACGTTTTATAAATAGGGATGTTTAAAAGACAGATGAAGTTAACAAAACACAAATTAAGGTATTATACGGCTCTTTAAAGAACATTCATATATTCAAAATCACTTTAATTGGTGTTTAAAAAAATATGACACATCACAAACAGGAGAGTTTTTGATGATATGCTCGCTACAAATATAATGTTTGAAAGATAGTTTAGAACTGGTTTACATGATGCCTCATATATGTATACTTGGTAAATGATAGCGGCACATACATAATTAGAATCCGGTTTGACCTACGACATGGCAAGGTCCAATTGTTTATACAAAAATGGTTATATTTATCAAATATCATGTCGTTGAAGCATTTGTTTGAAAATTGATATATTACATAGCGTGTGTAATTTAACTATTAAATATTTCGTAAGTGCTTATACACATAATTATAAATTCATATGTGGTTTTTATGTGTTAAAGATATAGCAAGCAAAAATAATACAAATAAATATTTAGAACTAAAGTTATCATTCGTCTAATCTACTTGTACGTAACTACTAATAATGCTTTAAATACTATTGTACATAACTAATCATACTTGTACATAATGTGTAGTTCGACTTAACTTAGTTACAACTGAGACACATTATTGTAATTGATCCTTGATTTATAACACTACATAATAATAAATTCCGTTGTGCAGGAAATTTTAATGGCTGAATTTTCTTAAAACTTTTAATAAGCATTTTAATTTAATTTTTTTTTGTATGTATGTATATCTTGAACGAGCTTTCAGCAGGGATGGCTGGTATACTGCTGACTTAGAGAGAAGAGTGAGTGCAGGAAATAGTGAGAATGGAGTGTCGGGTAAGCTACTGAGTTGCTAACTTTTGAGCCAGCTAGCGAGATTGGTAATACACAACTCCCTGCTTACTCCAAACTCTACAGTACGGTAGCGAAAGTTGGGTTTGTAAGAATGGGGACGAAAGTAGAATAAACACGGTCGAAATAAGGTCATTGCGTTACAGAAGTCTTCGAAACCGGCGTGCATGTATGAATAAAGTGATGAATGTAGAAGAGACGCAGGTCTGCAAGGTTAGAGATATGTGATAGTCGCTGCTTTGGCTACCCCGTAATAGACCGGTATGTATTTTTAACAAGAAGCTGAAGTGAAATGTTATGTACCTATTCAAATAACGACACAATTTTATGGAATTTATTAAACTCTAATAAGAATTGAAAGCAGATGATGGATAATGAACAGTTACAAGAGAATGTTACAATGTATTTTTCGATACAAAAATTTATAACAGGATTATATTTTTTTCGATTTCAGAGGAGAGTACCTAGATTGGGGAATACATCAAATGGACACCGTTGTGGAGCAAATTGACCACGCGGGGCACCACTTCAAGTCCATCACTCGCTTCGGGGACCATGCTCTGCACCATCTCTTCCCAACGCTCGACCACGGCGAACTGAAATACTTGTATCCAATACTGTTAGAGCACTGCGAGAAGTTCGACATTCCGTTCCGAACGAATACATTCTACGGAGCATTGATAAGCAAAAGTAAACAATTAATAAGGAAACGACCGAATAATTTCCGTACAAAAGATACCAGCATACCGGCAATGAAATAGATGGTAGGAAATGGAAACATCAAGAGCGAACGAAAAACGACATCCTCTTTATCACAAGGTATTAACTTTAAGAAAAAATGGTAGCTGTAGAATATTAGAAAAGAAAAAATATAAAAACAGAAAATAGACTGAGAATAAATTATATCTTTGAAAATGCTGAAAGCTAATAAACTGGTTAATTTATCAATTATTCTATTAAAATTAGTTTATGGAAATGGAATAGAATTTAGCAGTATGGAAAATATAAATATGGCAATCATTTTCGATAACAGTGATTTATGTAGATAGATGTAACAGCTATCTACTCGTAAGCTGTTAACTGGTATAATGGTGATGGTAAGTGTTATAGACAATAAAATTAAAATTTTTGTACAAAGCTACTTAATACATGTTTTTGGACATGTGCATGTTATATTGATAAAATGACGTGAAAGTGAGTGGGATTCCAATATTCCAAATGTTATATACATACATATATCTTAAGTAAGTTTACTGAAAACGTGATTTCTCTTAACAAGGGCTGTGGATATGATTTATTAAATAGTATTTAGGAAGTATTTTAGCTTAGTAATTTGCGTTAAATGACAACGGTTTTATATAGGTACTGTTCAGATATATTTTTTTTCACGACTACAGCAAAGTTTGTGGAATTTAAATAGGTATGAAAAACGGACAGGGTAAAGACCTGAGGTTCTTGGTTTTCAAACCTAAAGTATTTGTTTCAGCCACATAATTATTTGATATCAGATAATCATTTTATATAAAGATGTAAGTGATAACTTTTACAAGCGTTTAGTTTCCGGTTTAAATTACCTGAAGTACATTCCAATGGAAACAATTTTATATATATTTTTACTATAATTTAAAGTAATTACTTTTACTAGCGTTTGGTTTCCGGGATAAGTTACTTAAAGAACACTCAAATGGAAATAGTTTTATATGTATATTATTATTGTAACTTATTTCGTGTTACATTGATATCTACAAATTAAATAGCAATCACTACCGTCATTTTTTCTTTTTCTACCTCACTATTTTAATAGTCAGTAAGTCCCTAAGCGCACATGTAAGTGGAATTCTCTGATCTCTTCTCCTACATATCTAATATCTGGGCGTACGGCAGTGCTCCTGCCAACTCCAGAAGACATGAACGCACTACATATTATAATATTAGAGATGACAAGAAAACCTGTAAAAGCTATAACATGCAGCGAATTTGACGAAATAATTGAACAGATAACAAAGAAATGTGTATAAAACTATGGCAACTTATAAGATATTAAAAATGTTGTAATTATAAGAGTCACTTAAGCAATAACCCTTTTACTATTCAGAAGTATAAGACTGGAAAATCTAGAACCTGAAACTGTGAGTACAAATGCATTGTACTCTAACCCAAGATAATTTTATTTAACTTATAACACATTAATTCACTACTGTCGTGAAACTTTACCAACCTAAACTATCGCAAAACGTGTGCATTGCTATGTTAAATATAGTACGGTAATGATTATAAGGTGCTGAATATTATAATTGATAGAAAACCAACGAAAACTATTCGGAATGAAAACTCCCAAGGTAATAACAAACAAGAATAAATGTAATATAAATGTTAATATACATACATTACTTCTCAACCTTTTTCACATTGAAAACATTGCCAGGAACGGTTGTTTTTTTCCAAGTGCCTATTATAATAACGTTATATTTGTACATTTATGTTTTATATATTAACTTTACTGTGTATAAAAGTAGACCCCATTTACTCCGGTGTCTAAACTCTCGACGGTCTAATACAAAACAACTTCTAATTTGCGTTAAATGACATATTTTGTGTTAACTCCGAAGAAAGTTCCAACTACAGAAACTTTGTTTCAATTACACTTGTTAAGAAAATATATGGCTTACAACGTTTTCCTTTCAGCAAATTCCCAGGACTCTACAATTATATGTTCACTCAGAACTCCGGTTTACATAATATTATGACAGTAGGTATGTTTAGCGTTACCCCTTATCCACAAATGACAAACGCACTTACCTATAGTCTGACATTTTGACCACGGTAAATTTTTAATATGTTCTGTATTTATTTCTACAGCTAGCAGATCCTACAACATTAATTGAGAGTATTTTAGAAATCTAACATATGTTTTTCTATATTATACAAAAAAGAAAATTTGAATCCAACATTGTGTGGAGTGTTTTATTTCTAAAGCTTCATACAATATTCCAAGTTAGGCAACAGTTCAAACAACTAATCTGTAAAATTACTTCAGGTCTCAGCCGAATCATAGGTTGGTTAAAGTTCCGTGGGTCGCACTGGCCAGTTAATATTAGATGATGTACTATTCTATTATTTCATAATATAAAAAAAATCCGCCACGTGGGCAACATTCTGCTATATCTCTTAGGCGGTACTTTAAAATAATAATATTTTTAAATGTTATTATATAGTTACAGTTTAAGTAATAAAATAGAATGAATGCGACATGCCTTGTTTATAAATCTTCAGTGTATGCGTAAGAGAGGAACTGATTATTAACTTGAGGTTATGGTTATAAATTCAAAATAATGTCAAGGTCCACAGATAAATGTACAATGCGATAAGTCCTGCCGTACATTAAGGCATTATGTCGTAAGTTCAACCCTCATTACCCTGTCTCATAATTTCCAGTGGCGGACTTCAACAAGCCGGTACAAATAAGTCGGTAAGGTGCGCAAATAAATTATATCCTTTTAGTCCTTTGTAATCTGTACAGGAAAGGGTTTCGTTTAAATATTAAGGTGGAACAACATTATCACCCTGTGATAGCCTGCTTACATATACGAGTAATTACTTCCTCACTCCAAGAAGCTTTAAAATCTACAAAAGGTTCTGGTACTTACATACTCAAATATTACCTACTGCTACCTACGTTGCCCCGGATGATTCTTTGTGTGTTATTGTGGTACAATGTGGTAGACAAACGCCATAACACACATGGCTTTCCAAATTAATCTATTTTATTAGTTTACACGAATAATTGACTGCCTTATTGATCGTGTTGGTTGCTAGCGCGGCTGCTGATCGAAAGGTTCAACACCCGAATGGAACACATTGGATTTTCCTTATTTAGTTTTTCTAGTAGGTAGTGGCTCGGAGTCTGAATATATGCCCAGTGTATGGCCATAGGCTCACCACCTATTCCACAGTAGGGCGTGAATGCAACTGGTGAAATATGCAAGTGTATTACACTCCTCTGCCTACCTCTTCAGGCATTACTAGCGTGATTTACGTTACACGAATAGTAATGCAGGTGATTAGTTTTACCTTTAATTTTAGGTTTAATTCCTATTAGATTCAAATCTAGATATATAAATGGGCACTCAGCGCCTCATGCAATATTAAATAGTCGAATTTAACTCCCATAAGGCACTCAGACGGAACCGCGATTCAATTCCCTATTGTTTAATATTCAGTTAAGGCGATTACCTATTTCGGTGTTCAGCTAAAATGGGCCAACCGTTCCGTGATCTAGTCGCTTGCTAACCGGTAATCACATTAAATGCTGACAAGCCGGACCTGTCATGATCTGAATTATAGAATTAAAGATGTCAACTACACGTTAGGCCAATCAGTTTCGCCAAATAATGAGCGCAATTCTCTATCACGATATTTCAAGCTTTGCATTTCTCTTATCTCAATTAAATATTTTACAGACACATTCACTAAGTACCTGCCTATCTTTACCGTTTACAAATTTATACAGCCCCTCGCAAATTTATCTTATATGTATATTATCTGCTACGCGATGTCAAATTATATTATGTACAATTAAATCTACTTATCGCAAAGTGTAGAAACTATATAAACATAACATCACGCCTGTAATACCGTTTAGAACACCCCCACGTTTCACCAGTTACGTTTACGTCCTACTATGGAATAGGTGGTGAGCCTATGGCCATATACCGGGCACATATCCAGAATCCAAGCCACTACTAGAAATTCCAAATTAGAAAAAATTGTAATGCGCGATCCGAGAATTGAACCCAGAACTTCCCGATCTGCAGTCACTCGTGCAACCAACACGACCACTGAGGCAAACTATGTAAATGTAAAATAACAACCCCTGTGCTTTTAACGACGGTTAAAAGGCTAACGTGTGATCAAAAAATAACGGAAAAATTTCGTATCTCTTAAACAATCTTTACTTATCCATCAACATAAATTTCGTCTCTTGTAAAGTAATCCCCCCGCACAAAAAAATACACTTGTATCTACCAGCGTTTCTTTCCTATTTCGAAAGCACTTCTGCAATTCACTTTCCAATACGACGTTCAGTGTTTTCCACGATTCTGTTTTTATTTCATCAACGGTAATAAAACGTTGTTCTTTCATGGTTTTGTTCAGCTGCTAGAACAAATTACCAGGAGCCTATAGGGCCCTGTGGAGGCAAAATAGCAATTTCCTTTTTCATGTAAAAATGACGAATTACCACAGAGTTGGGGATGACGGCAGAATCGTGATGTAATGTTCACGATTGATTTTGCCATAATTGCTAATCACACATGCATTATAGATACACATGAATGATATGTGTAGAAAATTAATTAAATAAATAACAAATACCTAAGTGAAAGCGCGCCTTACGAAGTTAGCGAAATTCGAAAACTCGCATTATTTCTTTGTCAACCTGTATCCACTAATACGCTCTTGTCATTCACATTACATATTTTATTGCAACTTAATAAAATATTCCACATTTAACGTATAGATGAAAATATTTATCCTTATGTAACCAAAATCCATGTAAATGAAAGCAGTTTTACAGGATTATTCTTTGTAATGTCTCTTAAAGGGTACAGTTATATTCCATTTATTTTTAACGTATGCCTATCACGGCTGGTGATAAATAATAATCTCAATATAGCCTAGCTTGAATGCTTTTTTGTGGTTCTAACGATTACGACTCGACCACAAAACAATGTTTTTATAAAAATATAAAATCACACCTGTAATGCCCGAGGAGGTAGGCAGAGGTGTGTAGTACCTACAGTTCCGCGTTTCACCAATTACGTTGCGGACCCCCCATGGTGTAGGGAGTGTTCCTACAAGCGTACACCGGTTACAAAACCAGACTCAGTGTCACTACTAGAAATTTCTATTAGTAAGTCTAAGGAAAATCCAATAAGATCCAACCAGAGATTTGAATCTAAGACCTCTAGATCAGCAGTCGCACTCGCATGCGCTCGACCTACGAGACAGTCATTGGCACACTTTATTATACATATCAGCAAGTGTATATGTTCACGTACAATTATAATCATACGAAATTCGTTCTCTATTGAACTTCTTAATCATATGGTAAGCAAGCATAACTATAAAGTAAGTATACCCACTGTGATATTTGAAATGTGGGATACGATTAAAACAAATTAAAGTTAATCATAACATTAATATCGCGTACAAGCAGAGAACACCAATGCTCACTTCATTAATAATGTTGACGCTAAAAAAGTACTGCCAGCGAGATCGTTTTGCGATTCAAAAAAGAAACGCAAAACGAGCCCCGCGAGCGTAATGAGACGAAACTTAGGATTTATCCTCCGACCGGAGCTTGAACCCCTGTTTCCCTTCTAAACACGCCTCGACAGTGAATGGAGATACGATAATTGCATGAATGAAACGTTTATTATTTTTCCTCTTCGCCCTCAAATGTTTTCACATGTACGTTTAAAAATTTGTTGATTTTACCCTATTCAGAAACAGTAATAGTTTGAAATTCGACCTCTCATTCCAGGATTAAATACTGGCGTGTTTTTTTTTTTTCCTTCAACCCTTTTATGGTCCCAATATTAAAACATGGGTTGCCTATCAGAATGAGTGGGTAAAGGTGCCACGCTGGCCACGTGTGGGTTGGCAGACTTCAGACGTCTTGGAGAACAACTTGTTTTTTGAGAACTCTCAGGTGTGCACATTTCCTCACGATATTTTCTTCACCGTTACAGCAAGTAATATTTAAACTTAAAACGCACATTTTGAAGAGGTTTGCGCTAGGATTTGAACCCGGTCTCCTGGAGTGAGACGTCCATTTAAACCACTAGGCTATTATTGCTGGTGCGTACAACTTTACGAAATGTGCGGTTTAAAATTAAATATCCGTGCTGTAACGGTGAAGGAAAACATTGCAAATACGTGAAGTCTGAAGTATGTGAAGTGAAGTCTGAAGTGTGTGAAGTCTGTCAACACGCATTAGCTAGCTCTCATTTGTGAAAAGACCCGTGTTCCTGCAGTGAAACCATAAAAAGGATCAAAAAATCCTATCCCATTAATATCATGCACCATGCACATAAATAACCTTTTACATTCACGCCGTCTTTATGCCTATTTCCATAGACACACCAATCTACAATATCGGTAGTATGCAATATACATACCTACATACAATTCTAGTACTTTTAATATAATATATGTGTAATGAAATGTAATACATGTTATAAAAAAATAAAAAAATAGAAGGGCATACCCTTAATCTCAACTATTTAATGTTTCATTTTAAAACGATCTTATTACACACTTCTTTACGTTGTAAACTTTCAGCGGGAGCAGTAAAATTGTCTCGAAAGCGACGTCTAAAGACAGTAAACTGTTCAACAAAATTATACAGGACCCTATCTGCGGTTCCTTAGGGTGCTATACAGATGGACGCTATCTGAAAGGATTTTAATATTATAAAAGGTCCCTGTCAAAACACTGGAGAGTCGGGAACCCTTCCCCGAAGGTAAATATTTAGCGACGGCTCCCTGAAATTGATTTCAGATCGTGTTTAAAGATACCGCAGACAAAGCAGGTAGTTGACGCAAGCTAAAGTTAATTTGTTCCTATTCCGACATCTTGCTAGTAATCTTGCTTAATCTTGTGCAGTAACAGGTAAATAATTAACTAATGAACTAACTTATACTCTTGTACGAATATTTTATTTCATAGAAGAACCATCCGGAAAAAGTGACCTACGAGTAAATAAGATACATATATCCAACTTTCCAACTTGGTTCTCACAATTGACGTGGGTACCGTGCTAAAGAAATAAAAATTACTAATACGCAAACGTAAACGTCACGCCACGCCTGTTATCCCCGGAGAGGTTGACAGAGGAGTGCAAAACACTCCTACATTTCACGAGTCATATTTACATCCCACCATGGAATATGTGTTAAATCTATTGCCATGCACCGGGCACATATCCAGACTCCGAGCCATTACTAGAAATCTAAATTAGAAAACGGATTCGAAACAAATTTTTTTTCAGTGACATTTAATTCAGCTTTCACACTACTTTTAGCTCATAATCACTAGTTTTTAGCTCATAATCTTTGCGCTGGACATATAGGCATCAGGCATGCGGGGTCTCAAAATACAGCTTCTAGAATAGCCTACATACCCGTTTGCCCGTATACGGTCAGGATATTTAGCCGTACCTAAGCAGGCCGCGCCATTCCGAGATCTGCCAGCGCTGGTCTTAAGCGCCTCTTCAGACACCCTGATATCGCGGCATGAACTCGGGCGATATATTCCGTATCCACTTCAGTACAGCTAATAACCTTAACATCATTTACTTAACTAACCTTCTTATTTCGTAACACTACTTACTAATACATTACAATGTCTTACTAATTTCGATATTTCAAACCCATTGAATCTTCTCTGTTTTAGGTGTACTAAAACTTTCTCTATGTAACAGAATACCTAGTTAGTATTTCAAATTCAAATTCAAATTCAAATATCATTTATTCAAAATTTGTTCATTACAACACTTTTTGTACGTCAAGATGAAACTACCACCGCTTCGGAAATTGCTTCGCTATGGAGAAGAAGCG
>DWDW01002431.1:0-10233 GCA_018245635.1 Mimoniades versicolor eupheme
TATTTCCTTCTCTACACAGCTACATTTAGTTCATCTTTATTAGAATATATAAATGGGCCACTCTTGCTTAACAAGCTTTTTATTTCACCTGTAAATCATACTTTGGCACTTACAAATTAGCTTTGCTTCATTTTACATGCGAGCTTTTTAGAGGCTCACGATGTCGTGTCGTGGCGCGGAGGCTAGCGGAGGGCGTGACATCGTCAATATTCATGTCGCGTCACGAGTGTGCCGCGACTTCAGCGGAGCTCGCCTACCACAGCCCTAAACGTTTTACATCTAGATACTATCATAGAAAATAAGGGGTATTTCAATAATCATTTACGTAGCTTTATGTGCAAGTGAGCATCGTAAAAACGACAGCCAGGTACCTACCTACCTAATAAATTTCAAAAAATTTGATTGTACGTTGCACGCCAAAGATATCTCTGCCTCATTTACGTATCTTTTGTGATATAAAAACATAGTTGAAATATTTGCGTAGTATAATTTTTTAAGTAGGTACCTACTCAGATTATAAAGCAAATGAGACGGTGGATCTCCTAAATATTTGCGATCCTTGAAAGTCTTTAATTTTGTGTTACGTTAAAATTACAATTCCTATTTTTTGCTCGCATGGTGTAGCTTCATGACCGTTACCTATATCAGTGAAGTCGCGCGATAAATTAGTTACCCAGAGACAGGTGGATTTTCCAATTTCAACTCGGAATTCTATTGATTAAGGAGCTAAAGATACTGTTCCCACTATCCGAATGATTTTTCATTTCTCACCCCACGCAGTGCGCAAGGCGCGCGCATTGCGCAGTACAGTCGCGGCCCACGCTGTTCCCATCCCCGCACCCCTCCCTTCCCCACTTGTTCCGCGCGGCTCAATCGACGCAAGTAAACAACTGTAATACTACCACTACTTCACCCGCACAACCATTAAACTCGCTGAGCGTATTACCATGTTCATACATAAAACAGCATGCTTGAATTGCAAATGTATGGACTAGCGTAATGGACGCCGTTATAAACTCAAAGCGCACTTTAAAACAGTTTCATTTGGTCTACAGTTAATAATATATTATGTGATATATTGAAATAATATTATATGTATGTGTGAATACATTGGCTTATGAAAGTTGACTTTTAATCAAAATTATAAAATGTTATAAATGTTATAAAAATTATAAATTATATTCATTATCATTATTATACCACTACACCAAATCCCTTATAGGGTAGGCAGAGAGCATCGAAATATACCTATGCTGACGGGTTAGATGTGAGAGACCAGAATTTGGTAGGTACCTACTAATGCATGGTGCATTAGTACCTACACTTTACTGTTCACTATACTTAGAGGTATTTAAGTTGTTAATAATGACGTCATTGTTGCACAGTTGTATTGAACAAAATAAGTGATTAGTCGAATGTCTACAGTCATACAGGATTAATTATACCTACGTACTCGTATGTTCAATTTGACAGCCACTCTAAATGTAGGAACGTATGTCTGACCTGGGACTTGAATATATTCTTCATGACTAGATTATAGATAGTGTATGGTTCTAGAATATCCATCTTTTAATAACATCAAACAGTAATAGATCATTGTGTAAGTAGGTAATACAATTAGTAAAATCAGTACGGTTAATTATTTCATAAAAATAATAATGTTTTCTTTACTGCAACCGCTGAAATTTTAATTATCGCGTGAATTTATTTCAATATTCTACATACATAATAATTATTTGAATTTGTAACAAAAAAAATTATTTAACATGGAAATGACGCTAAAACCTAATAGCTAATGTATAATAAAACTAATGTATAATGGGACATAATTTACTTATTCCCTTGGTATTATTTTTAAACACATCTCCATCGAGTGCGTTTGAGGTTAACATCATATTGATGTCTATTTTTAACGGGCGTAGTCAGTTCTAGAGGCACGCATGTAACCATCGCCGATCACAATGGCCGAATATAAACTTAACGCATTGTGTTCTCAATTGGACGATATTGTATGGGAACTACGCCTAGTTAAGCCGGTTACTGGTGGCGGCACTGACGTCACTTGTTGCAGACGTCGCTTTAAGCTCTTATGTGCTATGGACTTGAGATCCTCTTAAACCTTGTCAAGTAACGGCCGGAAATAATACATAAGCATTGAAAAACGAAAATGGTTTTATACATAAAATATGGGGTGCGCCATCCTCATCTGATTAGTGAAACAATCGAATATCTGCGACAAGTCTCAACCTATCTACGTGTTCAGACTCGTTCTGGAGACTGCATTTCAGTACAATTTTACACATGTATCGTTATACTTACACATAAAGAACGCGCCGAAATAGTGGCACTTTACATTGAAAATAACGTTATTCAAAAGTCTGAAATTGAGCCGCAATTTTGGGAGCGACTTCTGATGACTGACGAGGCTCAATTTATGCTCTCTGACGCCGTCAATGAATTGAACGGTCGCTTGTGGGGCATCGATAATCCCCACGCAATTAATGAAGCACCATTGCATGATCAGAAAGCGACTGTTTGGGTCTGTTTCAAAACAATCAATGGGCTGGTTTTTTTCAAAACTGGTGGGACAGTCGATGGCGACCGACATCGGTGGATGCTTGTACACTTTGTGTTAATCCACATGCGTTTGAGAGGGCTAGATAACTTCTGCTTCCAACAAGACGGCGCGACATGCCACACTGCGCTCTCAACGGTGAACTTGTTGCAGCGGAAGTTCCCAGGACGTGTGGTGGCGAAAGAAGGCGACATTGACTAGCCACCAAGATCTCCGGATGTGACGCCACTGCACTTGTTCTTGTGGGAATTTTTGGAAAGTAAAGTTTATGTCAACAGTTCGAAGACCAAAGAACAACTTAAAGACAACATCCGAGCCGAAGTGGCAGCGATATCGCCCGAGACGCTGGCCAACGTCATGGAAAATGCAAATAAAGAGCTCAGTTGTGTATCGCCAACAAAGGCGATATCGTTTTTCCGAAATAGTCGAACCAAATTGTAAAGGGGAAAGCTTTACGCATAAAAAAAGTTTTCTGTTATCTATTGATTATTGAAAAAGTTATTCGATTGTTTCACTAACCAGATAAGGATGGTGCACCCTGTATATTCTTTATTCATAACCATACTTTTTTCAACGAATGGTCCTAAAACGTCGCAAATGTTATTCCATAGGGAACTCACTTGGCACGATGTAAATATCATGGGGTCTTTCAGTCCGCCAATTTAAATTTACCTATAGCAGTTTTATTACACTTATAATAAACGTGTAATGAAATATACTATTTGCATACGCAAATGGACATAATTATGCTTCTCTTTGGGCCTTAAAGTTGTTTATGCCAGTGATAGCAGAATTGGTCCTAACAAGTGTTATTTCAGTATATCCTGTATCATCAGAGTATAGATCCTGTCATCTTATAATTAGCCAACGAGCCCTCAGCAACATGTAAGATATTATTCACTGGACTACTCATTAACATGTAAGACATTATTCACTGGACTACTCATTACTGAATTACACATTGAACCCCTTTTACGGACTAATTTTGATGGGTCTTTATACACCCGAACCTCCGAGCACTGGCGCTAACATCGAATTATCTTTTTGAATTATATGAAAAGGAAATTTTAACAGAGTCACATCTGGTCCCATTCAGGATTCGATTAAAATAAGATATTTTGTCTTCATGTAATACTACATATTGTCTTCATGTAAAACTGTATATAATTGAATTTATATACCAACATTGATCAGGCGTTTGGTTACCGGGCACAGACTGTATTTGAGTTAAAGACCCAATGTCTTTCCATAGAATCGTCAAAACTTTATTATTATTGACCACACAAATAAATGCTGCACATGGCTATTACTTAAGTCCATATGTAGCAGACCAGCAGATGATGGAGCCACACTGATAATGTGATGTGTGCGTTACGTACCAGCCAGCGTAGAACGAATTCTGAGACATCTACATCAAATGCTCATACCATATTAAATGAACATTACGTTCCGCCTTGAAAATCAGCACCGCCACCTATATTATTATATATTATATATTACTACGTCCGTGAACTCATCGAAATCTAGGCAGGGAAAAAAAACACGCAATTTACATATGATACGTGGGATATATTTTAATTGTGATATCGAATGCTTATTACATCACAGACACACATAAATTAACAATGAGACGCAGTAACACTAAATTCTTACTGAACGAACGTTTAGACGAGACCGAGACGTTCTTGTCTAATAATATGATCCACTTATACGAACATTACATTACTTGTGATGTGTGGTTCCTACTTGGTGATAACATTGCTGAAAAATTTCTAACACTTTCAACACAAATACGAACAACATCCATATAGATAACGTACACAGTACCTACACAGTACAGACTGCTTGAAACGCGGAACTGGGAATTGATTATGACGTTTTGTTTGGATTTGATTATGACAATAAAGAAAAAGAAGATAAATGTTGTACACAAAGTGCACGTCAGATAATAACACTAACATACATACACACCCACATGTGGGAATTGTACAATGGACACGTTCAAACAATTCAAACATGACTATATCACTAAATGTACTATAAATTATTACATACTCAGCTACAAACAAAACATTATGAAATTGTCACACAGAATGCTGATGAAAATTAAAATGTAGAAAGCACAATTCCGTCAGGTACATTTACAAAAGAAAAATACATTTTCACAAATAAATACAGTAAAAGTAAATAAACGTCCATTTTTGTATAAGACTAACGAACGACGTCTTTGGAAGTATAAATAAATAAAAATAAGTATGAGTTCTTTAACGTTTATGTTCTTTAGAATAATATTTTGTACAAAGAAAATCGGATCATCCGTTTTGTTTCAAATTGCACCTACTCAGTTTGTGCGCAAGTGTTCATGTAGAATATACATATATGTACTTGTTGATATTTATTACAACTGTGAATGTTTACAGCGATTGTAAATATATCTTAATATACATTTTGTGATGTCATATACATGAGGAATATGTAATAAATAAATAAATTTTTTATTTTGTTCGTGAACTGTATTGTCTTCAAAGGGAAGTTATGATACTTTTCATTATTTTCATTTGTGGACTAATAGAATTCAAATATTTTTCCTTGAAAATAAACGTTTATATCGCATATATAAACGTTTAAACAAAGTATGAGAAAGGGAAATGCACGAGTGTAGTTTATAATAAAAGCGAATCAGTTGATATTCGATTCTCGTCATGATAACACAGTTTCAAAGCTGTACATTTGAGCTGCTGAATAAAAGAACGCTAACTGATCATAGGACGCGACCAGAGATGGTTTGGAGGCAGGAATGATAGTTAAAACTCGATATTAAAATCGAAACCGCCAAAAAATTGACTGAAATGTCAGTAAATATCCATTACTTGTCTGCCGTATTCAGCAGTGTGACTAACGGGTTGCACTACATAAACGCATATCAAGGTGCGTGGCTGGGACCAACAGGGGGATATTCCAAACGATAATGGACCCCCTTTGACCCCCGGTGGGCTTGATCACACTACACCAATACACACACTTCGTAATACAAAAAAGAATTGCGATAATAAAATGAATTAATTGTCGCACGTCCATTTATGCACGATGCACTCCAACGGCGGATCCAGGGGGTCCTAGGTCGTTTTTCTTTACTTCATATCACATTTATCGAGAAGTTATCAATCCATTTACTCAGGTACTCTTAAAATAATTTTCAGAATTTTGTAAAAGTTATCCCGCGAGACGGGCTGTGTAGTAACGTGAGGGTGTCGAACAAGTAAAATTGAATATCGCTCATTCCCTTACTCTCTGTAGTGTTTCATTACATAAATCCCAACCTTACTCTAGCATTAAATATGTAGTTACCTTCTCTGAATCCACCACCACATATATTATAATATTTATATTTCAAAGTTTATGTTCATGGACAACGGCAGATCTACATATATACACATATATGTATGTATGTATATATGATTATTATTATCACGTACGACAGGTTAACAAAGCCCAACCAAATTGTATTTAAGCGTGACATACATATAGGCGTAAATATATCAATAAAACATACTGTATATGTAACTAAAATACTATTATATAGAAATTAAATTTACGTATTTATTTTGTGTCCAGAATTTATTTCAGGTCTAATGACCTGATGCAAATTATCCATAGCGTTTGCGTTACGTTCATAAGATAATTTAAAGCCTAAACATAGGTCTCCTCCCTTCCCCCACTACATTACCAGAAACCATCGGGGCATGGCTATCTCTGTGACGGGGAGGCGGAGAGGCATTTAAGAACCGTACAATTAATCATGTATACATTACACTATAATTCAGTTATGTATGTTTACTTATGTGTAATATTTATATCATTGTAAATATACCTCGAATGTTTGCCATCCATATAATAACAATTTGTGCTAGTGTATATAATCGTAAGAAAATGCATGTCATTTTACAGGGCCCATGTTCGTATCGGCTTAGTAGTGATCCATATTAACGGTACATTTTCGTATCAACATTTTGAAAAATGAACATCAAGAAAAATAAACGATAAACTAAACGGAATTTCTAATCGATTACGCCGCCGTCGATAACATTTTTCGCGTCAACAACTATAATCCATAAAAATTATACGGACGACTCGCGCTTGGCCGGGTATATACAAATCACATTAAGTAATTAATTGATCTATTGTTATCATCTTACATAATTCATAGTTACTATATATTACATAGTTTATAATATTTAGCTCCGAGAGCGTGTAAAGGACAAGACGATAAAAAATATAGCGGTTTAGTACCATAATATAATCATGTGTAAGAAAATACATGTGTACGGATTTAATTTGTAAAATGCACCTTAATGTGTGAATATATATGTACATAACTTCTACAAATGCAAATATATAATAGTAGCCAGTAGACGGCTCAATATAACCGACCAGCATATTAGTCCAGTCAATTATATCGTTCAATATAAGTAGACGGTCCATTGGTCTAGTCAGTTATATTGCTCAATATAACTACCCGGTCCATTGGTCTAGTCAGTTATATTGCTCAATATAACTACCCCGTCCATTGGTCTAGTCAGTTATATTGTTCAATATAACTACCCGGTCCATTGGTCTAGTTAGTTATATTGCAAAATATAACTGACTGGCCCGTTCATCCGGTTAGTTATATTGACCCTGTATTCTTCAGTTGCATTGTCGAATTTGGATTCAGGTGGCCAGGTATACTTTTCCAAGATATTTAAATTTAAATTAATACCAACAACCAGTTTAATATGTAAAAAAAAAAGAAAAATTAGAACTCGTCGATAAATGCATAAGATCCAATATTTTTCTTAAGCCGAAATTTTTCGACTTAACATTTCCGCACATGTAAAGTAATATATAAATATTCGTTGTAAAAAAAGTCGAATATATGTATATATAAAAAAAACAAACACACACAAGCACAGATCAACTTTCGTAAGTTAAGTCAGACGTCAAAACAATAACCTAACAGTAAAGCCTAATACCAAAATCAAAAGTGTTGTACATACATAAATATAACATTAGTCTTTGAGAGCCATGCTTTAATATGCGCATGAATAAACATTTAAATTTCGTGAGCGCCTAACTTAATTAATAATATACCACCATCGGTACATTCACTGAACTTAACGTCTATATAGATAATTAGAATTATATAAGAGAACAGTCCAAGGTACGATTATGTTAGAGTCTTTACGAAGGCATGAGCGATGCTCTAGAACCTAGATCATAGTCATGTCTTGTCTTAAATGTATGTCTCACTTCACGACACACGGACACGACATGTGCCCGCCACCGCACCGACCACAGTCCACTTCAACGTTCTGTCTGTACGTGTCCGCTGCTGCAACCCACGTGCCTGTTTGCGTCCCGGAATCACCGTATCCTCACATTACGTCCACCACGCTCTCGCAATACTTCAGTACTGTACTACATTTAAATAACTGCTTAATTTTATATTAAAATACGCCAATTTTCAAATTGATAACATTCGAAATATCATTTTATTTCCCATAACTTTACTATAACTATCTTTTACGATACATACATACAAGGTTACACAAACAGTTGAAGTAAACATTTCAGTGAATAAAGTTGAGTAATGTATCACATATCAATAACTAAGCTCATTTGTATCTCCAATGTGATTGAAATAATACAGACACACACATATACACATACAAGTTAGCATGAGTGTGTGTGGATTTGGAACAAATGTGGGAGAATCATTTGTTATATGACATTCGCCAGATTTAGCTATTGTAATTGGTGAAAATCGAAATTGTGAACTCGTAAGATATTAAATTAAAATATATCAACTATAACATAATTCCATTAGAATTTCGCCTAAAATCCTAGTATTACACACCAACCTAATTAGAGTCTTTAATTTGGTTTTGACAAAATACAAGCGCAGTAGAAAATATAAAGCGAAACCGTGGCAATTGGCTCGTAATTATATGAATTTAAGAAAATCTTAGTGTTGTGCGCTTAAATGTATCAATCTAAAAAACCTAAGCAAATATAAATATAAACGAATCAGTATTTTCGAAAACACTATGAAACATGACAACTGTAACAAATCCCTAGTAACTATAAACGTACATTGTAACATTAAGTTCATTTATATTGTATTACATATAATAATAATATTTCTACATACTATAAGTATACTTAAACATACATAGAATATTATACTAAAAGTGAATTAAAGATACTTCTATATTATAACATGGGACCTGAGGAAGATGGCATGAATATATACATATAGGTAGTTTGGTGCTCTGTATGGCAATTCTATAATTTAAAAAAAAATGTTATGTTCAACTACATAATATAACATAGATAGATATGTATAATAATATCAACGTATTTAATATTAATGTGCAGTAATTACTAAGTGTTTTTAGACAAAACACTTATCATAACGAACAGTAATAGAACCAACTAACTATAAACGAACAATTAAAAAGGAAACATTTTACGAAAATAATTCAAAATCATTTTAGATAATTCTTTAATTTTTTAGTAGTTTCATAGAAATAGTAACGGGTGTATTTTCCTTATTTTTCAATAACGACGAGTAATATAATAATCTATAATACTAACAATTACAAAGAGAAATATCTTCTGAGCATTTCTCATGACCTGGATATTACCTCGTCTAGTGTATTGTGGAGTGCAGTTGGACACATCTATCTCAAGTCTCATGTTACTCTCTAAGTATTGTGCAATTTCTTAAATATTAATCTCTTATATACTCGGGATTCCCTAAACCTCATTATATTGTCTTGTCACCATATAGCAGTGGAAATTTATATATAAATTTCGCATGTACTCAAGCCCATTTTGCGCCCGAGACGTACGTGACGTACCCGCGAGAGCTATTCTGGCCTTGACTATTTCTATAAGTTCATCATTGCGACTAAGCAATTTAGAAACTGTAAATATGACTTCATCTCCTTAAAATCAAGAATCCCATTGAGAGCTATGTATTATACAATTCTGTACCATCGTGGTTTCATTGATTTACCGTATTGAGATTTTATCAAGATTTTATTAAACTATTAAGTTTTACGAGTTTTTCAAATTATACTAATTACGTCACTACGGTGTAACGAACACGTGACCTTTTGGCATTATTATGAAGTATTGGTAATATTAATGATTGATAATAATCTAGAACAATGTTAATGTGCCAGAAGTGTGTTGCAGACTGTGAGACACCTGATACCTCTGCTAAGTAACGATAGTATGTATCAGCTGCTATTTTTTACTTTAAAAATTAACAAATGTGAAACTGAAAACAAAATGTTAATAATTCACAATCGACAGCTATTCTGTGCAGTCTGTCAGCATAATTAGGCATAAAAAAGTGATGCATATTGTGATGTTTCATATGATAGAAACAATAGGAAAACTTATATTCACATCAAAACACATAACTGATATCCTTTAAAATTGTAGATAACTAATATATAAAAAACATGTAGTTTAGACTGATTCGATAAGGATTATTTGACATAATATATTAATAAATTGATATCAGTGCTCTATATTAGGGTGTCCTTTATTTACCAAGTTGACTATTTCGACTTGGGTATCGTCAAAATCGTTTCTTTATGATCTAA
>DWDW01002432.1:0-10232 GCA_018245635.1 Mimoniades versicolor eupheme
GGTGAAACGTGGGAATGTTCTACATTCCTCTGCCTACCTCTTCGGGGATTACAGGCGTGAAGTTACTTTACTTACAAAATTAATTCGTTTCTAGAGTTCTATACGAGAATTTCGAAAGGGAAAACTCCCGGGAGGTTATACTGATGATGAAAAAAAGGTTTGAGAACACTTAACATTTAAAAAAAGATACTAAAACTCTGAAGATTTTTCCCAAAATTATTGAATGACCCAATTCCTGAATTTACACAAAATGCAGTTGAAGAAAAGCGACTAACTTTTTAGGAAAAATGTTAAATAGCTAGTATTACTAAAATACCACTTAAAAGTGACACCCAAATCTTGATAACATGAGATGATAAAAAATGTTGAGTAAAACCCTAAAGCAATTTTTCAGCAGCTGCAGATATTGAAAGGAATAAAAAACATCTTTTCAATGGCCTAGCGAAAAGGAATTCCATCTTTTTCAATCTGCTGGGACACATACATCTAGCCTTGAAAGATTGTACAAAGCTTTTACGACAGCAAAGCCTACTTCAACAGAAATCTAGTGAGTTTTTGCCTTAAGCGGAAATATAACAGACATGTGAAACCGACGTTCAGATGACGCAATAAATGCTCTCACATTTTCAAAAACGTTGTTTATTCAGTACAAAAAAAAGGTAGAGAAGGGAGAGATAGAAATATGATTTCTTTTCTTTTTGTTTTCTTATCTTTTTCAGTTATATTTAAGTATCGTACAGGTTCAGTACAGACACGTGTATTCCAAAGAATAAAGGAGAATTACCTATATAAGATTCGATTTTCAAAAATATCTTGCATTAATTGAGAGAAAGCCTTAGATGAAGTGAGCCATAAGCGAAGTGATTTATCACAAATGATTGTTTTTGTGTTAGTTAATAAGAGAAAGTTCTTCCAGTTCGCACCCCAACTATGGAAGACTGATTACCTAACAAATGCTGATAATTATTGACGTACGTTTAATTCACATTTCGTATAATCTTAAGTAACTTTTTATAATTTTCTCGAGTTTCCTGAGAGTTGCTGAGAATTTTGGTACCTACAGTCAATTTTTCTATTTTTTTAAATACGTGCTATTTTCAAACTGCGTTTTGCGAATTGTGTGTATTATTATTATTAATCCCAAGAAAAACAAATTATTGTGAAATTTGATATGGTTAAATGATAATTGAATGAAATGTTAAATGAACCCAGGACCTCCCGTTCGGCAGTCGCAATTGCAACCAACACGACCAACGAGGCAGTCAACCTAAATCTTTGAAAATCTTTTTCGATAGTGTAGCAAAAATGTACTACATAATGCCATTCAAAATGTTTAGCTGTATAAATATCAGTTGCAATCAGAAGTACATATGTATGTATAGAATTCAAGCACAATCACCCAAATTGCACGATTACGAAGTAAAAAGTACGATAATGGGGAAAAAAATATTCTAGTATTTTTTATACTTAAATAAACTTTATTTGATTTATAAATAGCAATCGCGCAACTCGAATTAAAGTGCACGTGATCAATATTTTTTTATATGAAGGAATAATAGTAATTAAGAATTCTACAACCATTTCGTATGAGCAAACATTAACACATATTTCTATTTGGCAACAGTTATATCAACACATATTGAGCTAAAGCTATCTGAAAGTAAATGATCACTATCCCAATATTTATTTTGATCATTAGAAACATCATTCAAAAATTAAAACCTGACAAAAGTTCAGTGGTTACAACGAGAAGCATACCTTTGATTTGTTACCATTCATTTATCTTTTTCTACTTCGTCTTAACAGTAATGGCTAATAAAAGATGTTCTTTCTCATGTGACAGTCAAATCTGCATTTGATTTTAATTTACTTAACAACACAGACTAAACGTATCTACATAATTGGCAACCTCAGTAAAGGTTAGTAAACTGTCCGTCTTAAATCGCTCGCATCGCCCGTTGGGGGTCGGCAAGGTCAACAGCGAACGGTGCGAAAAAACAAACGGAGATTAGTAGAGACGGAAAGAACATTAGTCTTCTATGCAGGATACACTATCTTCTTTGGATACAGTATCAATAGGATACATTCGTTCTTCATAGTTGCTAATTATTGTATTTAATTATCATTTTTTTAATTTTAGATTCAACTCTAATCATATAATCTACCACCAACAACTGCATCGTTGGTCGTGTTAGTTGCAAATGCAACTACCGTTCAAGAGGTCCTGGAGTCGCATCCCGGGTACGCACTATTGGATTTTTCTAACTTAGATTTTATAGCAGTGGCTCGAAGTTTGGATATGTGTCGGGTGTATGGCAATAGGCTCACCACCTGTTCCATAGTGGGACATAAACCTAACTGGTGGAACGTGGGAGTGTACTACATTCCTCCACCTACCTCTTCGGAAGTTACGGGCCTGATGTTGGGTGATAGCGTGAGGATGTGGCGTTCTTTTTTTGAATACTTTACTTGGCAATGTGCTAGATATTATTACTTGCTTGATACGACTTTGCCATCTCGCTATTGTAATTTCTTTATAACTGAAATGTTCAAATGTTAAATGTTCAAATTTAAAAGAAGATGGACTTGAGAACTAAACGAAGATACCTATATACATAGTTTTTTATGCTGGTATTATTAGTAGGTATCTGCAAACTTTCTGAGTGACTATTGACTTATTCTCTATTTTCGTAACTATAGACTATACGAGTAAAAGCACTACTAGATATTTAAATTAGAAATTCTAGTTGGAAAATTTCAATAGTACCCGACCAGAGATTTGAACCGAGGACCTCTCGATCGCTATTTCCAACAACCATTGACCCAAGGAGGCAGCCAAAATATTAAAATTTGTCCCAAATATATTTAAGCGTATTCAACGATTCGCAACAGGAAAATAAACATGTAAGTTCTCAGAAATAGCTGTGAGATCGCGTAGATTTTACATTTTATACAATAACAAGCAGTGATAGCTTAGTGGTTAAGAAATCAGAGTCGCACTCCGGGTGGTCCTAGGTTCAAATTGTAACGCGAATCTCATAATAAGAAATGCGCGTTTCAAGTTCACCTGCTGTTATGATGAAGACGTGCGATGTGATGATACCTGCACATCTTAGAGTTCTCCATGACGTTCAGTCTGCCATGTGCAGTCTGCCACCAGGAATATGGTTAGCGGAGCAGACTATGGCCATAACGCTTCTCATCTTGAACAGAATCCCATGACTGCCAGTGGAACGATAAAATCATTGATGATGATTATGATGTAATTTAATAGCTGTCCTCGTAGCCTTAAACAGGCTCTATCTATTTTCCGATCAAATAGACGCGTGTGGAGACGACCCAAGATATTTAATATTTATTTATTTTAAGTATGCTCTACAGGTATGTATAATACGAGTTTCTTGGAATATACGCTACACAATAAGAATATGTGAAGTATATTGGGAACTGAGAAGGTGACTGAAATATGTACGTCAATATAATTAAGATACAATTCAGTTCAGGGCGTATATTTGGTTTAGTCCATATTGGACAGATTCTACTTTGGACATCATAGTCGAGTATGGAGGACAGATTCTACTCAGGGCAGATTCTATAATGGACAGATTCTACATTGTAATTCTAATTAATTAATTTATTCTACATTCTGCCCTAAGTAGAATTTGTTCATACTAGACTATGATGTCTAAAGTAGAATCTGTCCAATGTCGACTAAACCGTATATTTGGTACTGTGTACATTCGTCCGAAATACCATTGCTGGAGACTACGTTGACTGGATCAGTAGACTATGAGACTGGAGACATTGTCTCATTGAGAAAGTTTTAATTTAAAATTTTAAGTAAGCGTAGGTATATAGTGAAATGAATGCTTTATATTTATTCATTTAAACTTTATTTGCCGTCATAAATTGACCTTTAAATAAGAAGATATATAAGAAAAGGCAGGTAATATATTGCAACTAACAATTCTGGCAACATGTTGCTTATATTTATAGGCGATGCTAACGTATTTTAACTAATACCACCGTTTTCTTCAAAACCTAATCACAACAAGTTAGTCAAAGTTATATGTAATTATTGAGAGAAGCACGTATTAAAATGAATATGCTTCTAACATTGACCATTACTTTTCATAGACATAACATAACATTTAAAGATAAAATACACAACTTTCGATTTCCAGATATATACGTAAACATTTTCCGGTTCGAACGGTTCAAAGAAATTTTATGTGTTTAAAAAAAGAACAATAAACACGGTAAGCGTTTTATAGTTTCCAATAAAATTTTCATTTCCACAGGATAACAAATAATGTTTCATTTCTAAATTTACATAAAGCAACCAACGATAGTAAACCTGTGAAACAAACAATAATATAATCAATAGAATTAACTCTACAATTTGACCGAAAAAATGTTATAAGCTTTAATATTGTCAATAATAACTGTCAAATAAGATGTAAAAATATGTCACGTTCAAGATAGAACACGATAGCATCCGATCCGGCGTCCGAACCCAAGACCTCTCGCTAGGCAGAGCTACTTGCAATCACTCCACAAACGAGGCATCCTGGTGCTACATACGGTTTAAGAGAATATAGGATTATTGCAAAATATACGTAGCTTAGCTTGTTAACAATGTGTATATAATATAAATATAATATAAATATGATAATAATACGCTAATGTTGCACATATACGACTCGTAGTAACGTCACGTCTCTGACAGAATTATCCTTTACTTACAAATCTCATATGCTTTTTTTACATTCATCACTCTCTTTATACATAATGTATTCTTCTTCAATATACTCTACAATACAATTTTACAATATAACTTAGGTTGTAAATGTGATCAAATTTTTGCCCAGAACGTTCCGTGTGAATGACAGCATTAGATTTTTTATATTAAAAAGTATTCAAGTATAAAATATAAGAACCACGATAAATATGAAGTTCGCTCGTTAAACGAGATAAAGTTGTCGATGTCCCGAGGAGTTTTACCATGAAAGTTAATTACAGAATCATGTTTTATAACTATATTAAACTAAATTTTTCAATTTTTTTATAATGCATATAACTTTCTCCTGCCTTAGTTCGGTTCATTTTTTTTTAATAAACTGAGATTTTAATATACAGACCCTTAGGATATAAAGCGGTTTGAGACTGAACCTACGAGTAGGTATCAGTTCTATTTGGAATAGACAACAATCAGATTCTACGCCATGATTTGTTTGTTACGTACAAGAATCAAAAACGTAAATCATACAAGAAATATCAAATTATCAAATCCTTGACTATCGACGGTGGCAGCCGAGGTAGGTAGGCGAAATAGGTAAATTAAAATTTAATTTGTAAATGGGTGTATATAGGTTCTGATAATCCGTCACAGTAGGTACTCACAGTATACTGTGGTTCATATAAAAGTTATACCTAATGTTTCCTTGGCTAACACAGAATAAAAAAATAACAATAATTGTACCTGCATTATATTATCGTAGTAATTTGATTGACTTCAAATAATTTTTTTACTTTTTAATGCATTTTAATTTGTGTTTTTTGAAGTCGGTTTTTGTTTAGTTAAAATTTTTTGTTGGATGGTATTTCCATTAGGATTATAAGTAACCACGTACCTATTTTAAAAATTGCCAAACAAACATTATTATTATTATCGTGACCGAGTATAACGGTTGAGGAGCTTAATGTGCAAAAAAAAACAATGAAATTTCAATTTTTCATAGGTCGATAGCCACGTCCACGAAGCCATACACACAGCTGAGAACCGGAAACGATAGCGCAAGACCCTAAAGGTTTTAGGTATATTTTTGAGTGAAATAGGATTCTCAAAATTCCTCCATCAAATCAAAGTGAAAACAACACCAAATCATAATTGAGGTATAAGAAAATGCAGACGAAACATTAAAGGGTCCTGTTCATAATTTTATACCCTCACGATGAGGCTACCTAATATCCCTAATTACATTTAATCCCTTAATTAACCTTGCCTGAACATTTGATAATTATCAACTATGCTTATTTTTATTATGTACTTTAATTTGGGATCAATGTAAGGGTTTGGAAAGCTTATACAACACCTACGCCTCCATGGTCGAGTGGTTGCAAGTGCGACAGTCGAACGGGAGATCCTGGGTTCGATTCCCGGGTCGAGCACTACAAAATTTTCTAATTTAGATTTTCTAGTAGTGGATCGGAGTCTGGATAGGTGCCATCGTGGGACTTAAAAGTAACTGGTGCAACGTGGGAGTGTTCTACATTCCTCTGCCTACCTCTTCGGGGATTACAGGCGTGATGTTACTTTTAGAACTAGAAGTGATGAGGAGTATTATTAAAAAGGATGAATATATTTTTCTACCCACCGTTGTAACTTGTAAATACCACTTATATAATGAAGTGTTAAGATCTTTGCCCTCCAGGCTTTGATGCCAAGCAGTCATCAATAGTTCGCTATTGATGACTGCACTTGCAGAACAGTTAAAATAAAATAAAAATTTCTTCTAAGATACAACATTTTATCTCTCATGAAATCCATCATATAGCTTTACGGCTCTGACAATGAAAATATTCATTCGTGCTTTTCATACGCCATAAGAATCCCAACACACAGTTTTTGTACATCCAAATTACGTAAATGAGTTTCAGATTGAAATGTAAATATCCCATGTTTTACAAGTGCGCGCCCTTCACACGTAGAGTCGCGAATCCAAGACAGACATAAAAAATCAATATGAATTTCTACGTGAATGGAATAAAAAACACGATGCCTTGCGATTATTTTCATTTCAATTCGTTGCAGGTATGTGCTGATATTACGCATGAGTACCTCAGCGCAATTGGTGACTTAACGCCACTTCCATCATTCGGCAATACCATTAATTTATTGGAGATACGACTTTGTAGGTTTTCTTTTGTTGGAGTTAAAATTTTATATAGAACATGGACATAGTTTTTACAAAATTACCACCACATAAAACCACCATATAAAAAATATACTGTACGAATTACGCAGATTGCCAAAGAAGATCAAGGCTCACTTGTCTTTACCCAATAGGGCATATTTTAGTTGAGGGGCAATCCGAAATCTTTGAAATCTGTACACTTATATGAAGATAATGATGAGTGTATTAAAAGCAGGTCGAGATTATAGTGGCGAGATCCTTCGCAGTCGGTCCTCCCTATGGAGCCGGTAACACGGACCTTGCGGTACGCTACATTAATAACATTAATAGCACTCACTTGGCGGGTAGTCTCTGTAAGTGATGTCGCTGTATACGGCGAAGGGAGAAGCGCATATGAATGCGATGATCCACAGCACCATGATGATCCTGGAGGCCCTGGTGAGGCCTGCCATCGCGTACAGGTACAGTGGATGGCAAATGGCCAGGTACCGCTCCAGGGAGAACGCAGATATTGTCATCACCGACACATATGTTGCCCTGAAATAAACATTAAAACTTCAATGAATTCACACAGTTGTTCTGTGAAACTTTACCGTGTAGCACAGCTATATAAAAACAGAAAAAATATTACATACAATTTTGAGCAGTTATTTTTCATGATATTCTTTGTTATGCTGTTTTTTCGATAGTGCCAAATTAATTTTTTACGACTCGTTAGAAATATTTATGTAGATTTTTTACCTAAAAAAAAAGTTTAATGAAATTCAATCATATAGAACGCGCAGGGGTGAAAAAATTGAAATATTAAACAATACAGTGTAAATTGATGCAAATTTTAAACGGAATCACAAAAAGTGATATTAACTATTCATATTTCAATCTGTTGCGGTGCGTCCGCTCTTCCCGATGAACATAAACAAAGCGGTAACACTGTAGCTGACCGTATTTCCGACCGCACATCAAATAAGCACCGCATTGGTTAGCCGCTAAACTTTGGAGGATGTTTAATGCTATTAAACTAGGTATTTAATATCCTGTACGTACATAAAAATGTATTCATACATATGTCTATTTTGATTCTTTAATAAAAATTGGAATAATAGATAGGTATAGGTAAAAGTTCTTAATATATATATATATTTTTTAACCCTCTTTCCACTATTACACATCGGCTATCTCTCAGAATGAGAGCCTTAAGGCTATTATCTGTCACGTTAGCCAAGCGCAGATTGGTGGACTTAACACTCCTTAGAGATAGATTTCTTTTTATCAGAGGACTCTAAAGTGTGCAAGTTTCTCCCCTTTTTCCTTCACCGTTATTCATACGATGTGATCTTTAATCTTGAAACGCATTTTTTGAAAAAGGAGCGCGCTTGCTTTTGCACCTAGGGGTGCAAATTAATGGGAGGAGACACATTAATGACTTACAACCCCATAATCTAATCATTTTAGTTTGCCTTGTTGGTCGTGTTGGTTGCAAGTGCGACTGCCGAACGAGAGGTCCTGGGTTCGATTCCCGGGTTATAAATTTTAAATTTTCTAATTTTTCCCGGACACTTCTAAATTTTCTAATTTAGATTTTCTAGTAGTGGCTCGGAGTCTGGATATGATACGATTATTACGGATATTGCCATTGGAACGATTGCGTCAGTTACCCGGCCGTTAAACTTCATACCCGCAGAATTCCGTATTTAGTTCCCGGGCGTGGGAAAGTACAAACGATGATGTCAACTATTCCTGCTGTTTGTGTGTATTTGTGTCAGTACTTACTACTGGTCGGTTTCATGGTAAAACGTAAGCTATTATTACAAGCACGATTTTGTATTTAACAAAATTATTACAAGCATGTATGTATACTGAGGATTTTTAGCGGACAGGGTCTAAGGACCAAGTGGAAATACGTTTTCATTTATCTAGTAGGTACATCTTTTAGCTGAAAGGTATATATAAGTAGTGCCGCCTCTTGATAGAGGTCTGGATACCGATTTCAACCGAGACTCAGAAATGTCTACGAATGTCTACTAATGAAATACATGTAAGTAGGTAAAAGGACATTTATTGTTGTCAGTTTTCTATGACATGTACAGAAAAATTTGAGAAATTAAAAATACCTTTTATAAATATGAGGAAAGTAGGAGAAGAAATGTTAAATGTTGTGATTGCGTGCACCGCGCTAGTTGCGTGAGATTAAAACTAAAGAAAAATATTACTTAAATACATGATTTATAGGTAAGGTATTATAAAGACGAGAAAACTTTGATACAGTTAAGAAATCACACATTTTTTTTCCAAAATACAATACAATACAATACAAAATACAATGCGATCCTTTCTATCACAGAACATTCATTTTTTAGAAAATTGGAGATAAACGTATCAAGGATCTAAACAAACCATTAATTAATATTAATATATTCAAGACTTAGCAATTTAACAATCACTAGTACCTTACAGTTACCAGACAGACAGTTACAGTTACAAGACAGAATGTACGTACACCGTGATTCCGCAAGATAGTGGAGCTCATAGCCGGAAGCGAGAAATAAATTTGTGGCAACCCTATTAAACCCATAGTATAGTAAAACAATGTAATACACATAAATTTAACTAATGGTCCGTGTAATTCAATAAGGGTTACAATATAAATGTTAACACCCGTAACCCTTTACCCATAATTATCTCCTTTGCAATACAAGTATCGCAATTACTTAACCCTTAATGAGAATTTATATAAGTGACCTACAATCATTAAATAAGAGGGCGAGTTACGAGGATGGTCATTAACAAGCGAGAAGAAGTTAATGGTTTCAATACAATTATTGGTCAAAAGATGGCGCTGTTATTTATGGATCATAGTATTAAAAATATCTACCAAAACTCCGTCAATGTGTTATCTAATTACATTTTATACAGATATGCAGATATGACACAACTTGATGACATTTTTGTGATAATATAAACTCTGCCACCTAAACCATTGTTCAATTACTACGTACTAACTATTGGTCGTGGGAACCATTGACAATTATGCTCTGTAAGCACTTTTTTTGACGTTTTCATCCTTCCACTATTGGATGGCTCGGCTTTCCGAATGGGCAGTCTAACCGTTTTTTTGTCATATCTCCGTGCTATTGCCTGCGGTTTCATTCCCGTAGATTTCAGATTTGGGTTTAACGGATTTTTTTTTGGAACTGTCCGTGCCCGACCGTCAATGTTCAGTCCAAATGGAACCCTATTTTATAAGCTATTGTGAACGTTTATTTTTATGAACGTATCGATTTTCTATCTTTGTCTTTATATAAAATTTTAATCACA
>DWDW01002433.1:0-10230 GCA_018245635.1 Mimoniades versicolor eupheme
CTATACGAGTTTTAAAGTACATAATTTATTATGTTCTTAATAAGACAGCTACTAGAATATACCAGGTAGCAGAGCAATAAAAAATAACTATCATTATGAGAAAGATAAAAAATCGCACTTCGCATTTAGACAAAATCAACTGGACTGTAGTAGTGTTGGCGGTAGAGAGATATTTTTATTGTCGTGTATATTACTTTTGTCTAATCAGTATTCGCTAGAAAGATCAACAGTAAAAGGTTACATCCTAAGCTTTTCGATACGCTTTGTTAAACTCATGTTTAGTAAAAAAAATCTATACGTCAGAGTACATCGCATTGGCCCGCCCCTAGAGGACGACGCAAGTTATTTAAAACCCAAAAGCTCAAGCTTCATTAGCGACAGTTAATGATGGCGGCGATTCTCTTGACAATGTGTTCTTTGCAGATGCCATTTGTTAGGTACGTGAACAAAAAGTTTCACATACAGCTGTAATGATCATTATTTTATCAACTTATTATCTAGTGATTACAATATGAATAACAAACTGCAGGCAAATTTCAAACTTAACCAGAGATTGATGAAAATGTTATGTGGATATCAGATTGTACTAGGTATATTTCCATGTAGATATAACTTGTTTATTCTCATACAAAACAAAACGTAACTAAATCAGATTAAGACAAGTCGTATAAGCGCCCGCATTAATCACCGCATTGTACATTTATCTCCAGATGAGAAGGTACAATTGAAAGGCATGCCTTCTGTGAAAATTTGCATGTTGAGGGATGGACAATTTAAATTTACGATTTCGCCACCCTCACGCGGGACGACCCTCGCGTTTTTTTTTTAATTTTCAATTTCCATTTACATTCCAGCAACTATGTAGCTCGTGTCCAAATCCAAAGTGTAGGTAAGTATGAAAGAATATTTTTTCATTAAAATGTTTTAGGGGATACAGAAATATATGTACAGGGGTAGAATACTCTCTTATTTTTCCATCTACTAATTAATAAATCTATAGGTATCAGTAAAATCATATGAAACTAGCTTTTAATCTTTCATGCATCATTTGCGTTTATACATATTTTGATTTATGCCTTTTTTTTACTTATCTCCTATCTACGTTTTGTAATTCTCGTTTGTATATCGGATGCAAAATTATGTACCATTTATTCAAATGATGTAAAACCTATATTATGCGAAGGAAAAAAACTTGTGTAAATTACAAAAAAAATATACATGCACGATGTAACTAATCCGAGTCATTGGTAGAACTAATTAATTTTCTAATTGAAACCACTTCAATATACAAATGTATTATCGTTAAAAAAAAAAACAAATCTACACGCTGATATTATTAAGTTTTTCTCTGTAGAAGATATAGGAGTTAATGTTTCTAGCCAGCAATTACATGGACGCGATACGATCGCGGAGAGTCGGTTCAGGGAATACGTCTATAAACTGACCGACGTGGAAATTAACAGGCCACGTATGTTTGATAATTTGATAACCGTGTATATGCGGGTACCTTTGAATCATTCTTCGAAACTGGTTTTATGAGTCAGTAGTGTTGCTTTCACATGCCCTTTGCCCGCGGCAGATATCATTCCTACGCTCAACTCAAACTTAATTAGCGTTACGAACGTGACGAAATTATGTTATTTTTTTAATTCACATTTTATGTTAACATTATAGTGCACATTAAAAAAAACAGAAGTGCCTTATATTGTATCTACTTATAACAATAGTAGTAATGAAATGTGTAGTAATAAGATTAAGAGTATCATTAGGGCTAGTACCCGGTGTCTGGCAATAGCCTCACCCGCTATTCCATATTGGGACGTAAACGTAACTGGTGGAACGTCGGAGTGTACTACACTCCTCTGCCTACCACTTCAGAGAAATACAGGCGCGATATTGTGTTCATTAATAACAAAATCAAGCATCACAACCTGGTGATCTACAATAGAATTTAGTCGTCCACGCCGGTGATTCGGGTTTCAATTACGTGGACGCCCATATTGCTTTATAAAAATGTTTATGTGCGTTTAGAAGATAAAATATCACTAGTATTTACGGTGAGGAAGCTCGCACTCTGTTAGACCTCAGAAGTCTTCCAATCCACTGCCACTGCCACCACACAGCAAGCCAGCATGGCGATATATTCTATGAACTCTCCTCATTACAAGACCCCATCAGTTTCGGAACCATAGGAGTGTTTAATTGATGTTAAAAAAAAAGACGCAGAAGCCATAATACAAATGTCTCTTAAATATCGATTCATATAATGTGCTATATAATTGACATAACCAGTCGACGATCAATACTAAATAGATACATTAGTTGCTAAGACAACGATATTAATATCATCAGGCCGGATAAGCACATGGAGTTCGATAAATGTTAACATGTTCTATAAAAATATCTTACAAAAGACAACATTAATATTTCATACCGCTTTAATAACCTTTACGAATATAATAAATATGATTATTTTAAAAAATAATCACGTATTTAATGCTGTCCAGATTCACAAACGACGTAAACCTTTATGAACACTTCCTATGAATCAGCCAACGCTCTAGTATCCAACGAGCGCCTAATATATGTATTATAAATCTGACGTAAATATATTACGTAAGGTGCTGTATTCACTTGCGAATTTTCGTGGATGACTATCTCCTTACACACTTATGGAACATTACGTTACGAACTTTAGTATTCATACGTCCTTTTAGAAGCCAGAAGTATTATTCACAGGACGATGTAATACTATAACAATATAACATAGGTAGTTGTAATAAGATGTAAATTGAAATTTCCTCAAGTGATGTAATTAAGAAAATCAAATTTAATTTTGTATGAAAGACTCAAAAACATTTGGATTTTGGTGATTTAGATTTGGATTTGGGTTTTGGTGACCATGGTGATTGATTGTTAATTCTTCATCTCTGCTGTTCACTCTTCTGCGATGAAACATCGCTGAGGTGCAACAGTAGACGAGGCCGAGTTAAAAAGAGGATTAATAAGATTTCGCGGGTGGCGGTCGGCGGTTGTTAATCAAACGACGATCAAAGCGGGTATTTTGGGAAAATTCCCAGCGTTTGTATTTATCATTTCCACTATTTGTTAATTAGAGAGCTATTGTTGGCGCACAAAGTGGTCTTGATTTATTCCCAGTGTATCAGCGCTGAGCAGAGTTTCAAAGCGGAAGAAACGACGCTCGGGCCGCGTTATTGCCGCGATGATTTTTGAAAATTATGAATTTAGATTTATAATGATGTTCGGTTACTGTGTTTTTTGTTTTATTACCAAGACATGAATTGAATTTATGACGAGTAAGTCTGACGCATCCAGTCGCCTACCTACGATTTAACAGACGTGTTATTATTTAGACATAGTCTAAATAATTTGAAAAATGAACTGAATTTTGGCACGAGTCAACGACCTAAGTTAAAAATCGTCTATTTTTGCACAAACAAAATCAAAACTTACATACAATAATAATCGAGCAAGGTGATATATACAAGACAATATGGTGTTTGTAGAAATAAAAAAATAGTTGTATCAACCAGAGCTTATATGAAAATCTTGCTTATGAAAACTTTAATTTCATGCCGCCGTTAAAAATAGCATTGTCACTCCCTTGAGCATTTCAAAGGGCAATGTAGAGAAGGGCCATCAATAACGACATACGCGAGCATCAATCTACTTTTGTCTCTGGCTTCTCTTACAACGAAGATACATTTCTGTTTGTAACTGAAAATTATAATCAATGTGTGAAACGATCGAAATGGTAAAATTCAGTTCTTTTACAGAATTCACGTGTTATATGTAATGTTCCCACCAATTATATACCTAGTTATGTGATGAACATGGATATTTGTGTTTGTATAGGTATAGTTAATATTTTACATAAATACATACATTGTACATGTGGGAGTGTTCTACATTCCTCTGCCTACCTCTTCGGGGATTATAGGCGTGATGTTACTTATTTTTAACATACATTATGGATTTAGGAACGTATGTACGACTATATAGTTTACCAGCACATTACAGACACTGCCTAGTTAAGACCTTAGGAGATTCAGCGAGTGAAGTTGTTAGAGACATTATTAACAAATATCTGCTACATCTCATATTTTAAATTCCGACGCCAGTTAGCATTGGTTCGTTTCACTCCGTGAATGTAACAGATCGTCAAGCGAGGAAAATACAAATTAATGTTTAAATTACAACAGTATTCTCATGCGGATAGACTGTGAAATTTGGGAAAAAACAAACCTGGCAAATTTTCGATGTCAAAAAGCCGGCTGCTCTAAACGGCTCTCGAGAGGGAATCTGTTTCCCGCTAAGCGTGAGCGAAGTGAAATGCGATGTACACTCTAATTAGCCAGCCAACTTCTAATTTAATCAGACAAGTTGCGTAATTTCCGCGGCGGCTTCATAATTTTTCATGAGCGCACCGCACCCCCTGCGTGTGACAGTGTCGAAACAAAAGACTACGTTGTCGTGTCTATAAAGGTTTTGATTATGAGTATGGATTAGGCAAGTAAAATATACTGGGATTTAAAAGCTGATAGCTGATGGTGAATGATCCGCGATCTTGGTGAAAGGGTTAGTTGCAATGTATAGACTGCGCTCGGCAGTAGGTATATGTTCGTTCTTAAGCAGACATAGTCGTCGCTCGGAGAGGATCCTTTCAAGCATCTTTTTTAATATGTACATATGTATGTTTTCATATACCTATAAGTACTTATTACAAATAGTAAGTAAACGCAGCTGGTGAAATTTGGAAGTGTATTACACGCCGCTGCCTGCCTATAACGGGTATTAAAGGCGTTATGTTACCTATGTAATTCATACTTAGTAATCCTTAGTAATACTGAGTAAGTCTTTAATAGGTTTAATATCGTAGACTCATAGATACATAGGTAAAATATGGTTCATATATTAATTTAGTTTACTATAGATAAGTTAGGATACTATAGATAATGCCTACATTAAACACTTTATTAGATCTAATTTGATATAGCAATCATCAAAGATTATTAAACTTTAAAAACATCAGTAAAAACATTTTCAGTGTAAACGATAAACGATAACAATTTTGAATCTAAGCACTATGTTAAAACTATCATGTCTGTATTTGAAACAATAATTGTACCACCGTGTAATCATCTACTACAGATTCAAAGTACCTATCTACTCGTATATATATATTTAGAATTAATTTTAATTCCTAGGAAATGCTTACACAAGTCACGTGTTGACGCATAAAATTGCATTTGCATATTGCATTACGCGTACAAGCTTTTCGTTATTACAGAGTTCGTTTTGCTACCTACGACCATGGGTTCACCAATTCCCTAATATTTCATTCATATGTATTTTGTGGAAAAGTTTTCTTCTACATTTTAGCTACTATTAATGACAAATACAGTCGCATAATTGGATTTCTTTGTATTAAATATCTATTATACTGTCCCAGACTTTATTTTATAAAAATTATATACATTAATCTGACTGTCTCGTTGATCGCGCAGGTCCTGGGTTCAATTGACGGGTCGGGCACCACAATATTTTTCTATATTAGATTTTCTAGTAGTGGCTCGGAGTCTGGATATTTTCCCGGGGTATGGCAAGAGGCTCACCAACTATAATGAGACGTACACGTAACTGGTGAGACGTGGGCATGTTCTACATTCCTCTGCCTGCCTCTTCGGGGATTATACGCGTGATATTACGTTACATTATATACATATATTATGTCATGTTTAAAGAGCATTTTTGTAATCGTAATAGCCTACTAAATATTATGTATCCAAATCGTTCAGAAACAAATGTACCTAATTGTATTATTAGTTACTCGTTAGGTACCTATGTATATATTTTTTATATTTAAACTGTCTCCCAACAGTACATTAGCACATCGATAATGTCAGCAGGTAGCCAGGAATCTGTTAATCAAAGCGGCCGCAATCATTGGGGGCGCGCAATCAAAATGCCGCGCGTTCCATAACAGGACAGTCTTCAAAGGATGGTGTCTCGCGACTAATGGCCCGTGGTTGATGTATTGTATTTGAAATACAGGACACTCGCCGCTGTACGCGTCTGCTTCAGTTTTGTTGATAATAGTCATTCCGAAATCTATGATAATAGGTATACATTTCTTTCATATTACCTACTGAAGAAAATAATTTGTGGTTTCGATGTAGCAATACGAAAAATTTCCATATCACTACTTTTCAAATCAGGGATTAAAGAAAGTTTGCTTCGCATTAAAATAGCTACAAAATTCGACAAAGGTGAGCGCACAATATTAAATAGTTAAACAACTTTACCCCACGATAGCATATTTCTCGGTATTGCTTTTGTTAACATGTTATAACCTATACTTAAGCGTGCAACTGCAACGCTGTATAAAATTAAAACGACGAACTAAAATTTTAGGCAGATTAAGACAAACAACATCACGCCTGTAATGTCTGAAGTGGTAGGCAGAGTAGCGCAGTTATACTCCCACGTTGCACCAGTGCGTTTACGTCCCTTTATGGTATAGAAGGCAGGATTATTGCCACACACCGGGCACTAAACCAGATACAGAGACAACTAGGAATTAGAAGTGACAATAACACAAGTGACAATAATACTCAATAACACTCGAACCGATGATCGAACTCATAGCCTCTCCATCAGTAATCGCGCACCCAACGAGACAGGCTATGAATGTGTGTGTATTATCTCTATTTTAGTTGGAGTATCCAAGACAGCCAGGTGAAAGAGAAAGAATATTAAAAACACATGACGTTCGTTAAGTGTATAACGTCAGGTCAAAACGAATAAATATTTGAATTTGAATAAAATGTTATTCATATCTTAAGCAAGTTGTATTACAACAAATAATGAAAAAGGTGTTATTCCTCATGTTGCCATAGTTACGAAAAGGGACGAATAGCCAGCAAAGCATGTTCATACTCGTAGGTTGCGACATCCGCACATACTGCTCATAACATATTCAGACAAATTGAAATCTAAGCAATTTATTACTGTTTTACATTAACCTTTGGATAAATTAATATCTATTTCACGATAATGGAATTAAGTGAAAATGATCACTAGAATAATTATAGGACTGAAGCCGCATAACGCGTCGTTTTTACTTCCTCCCCTGCAGGTGTTTCAATGAATACGAATTTGAAACACGTCAGTTGTGAAACGCTGTATAAAAACAATATTGTTGTGTGTAATTATTAATTTAATCATTAATATTTATTGGCGTAATATCGAATATAAGAAAGGCATCGCCAGGGAAGCGTTTTTCGTACGAGTCCACGCTGATGGCTGAATTATTTATCGAATGACATTTTTATGGCTGCATAATTTAATTATACATAATTGATTCGATTCATTTGAATATATTGCGAAATCGTCAGGTAGATATTGCGAATTTTGTGAGTGATTAATTACATATAAGTGAAAGTTCATTTGTTTTTTATTGAGGCAATTAATTGAGGTAATGATAATTTTTTAATTTAATTTAGTGCAGACAGTGTATGCGCAGATCACATATTTAAGTATCATTTAGGTGTATCATAGTTCTTACGAAACAGAGCAAAGTCAAGACTACAGCTTTCCAATAGAAACAAGTTGCGTTGTAATGGTTTTGGAGAAAAGATAATGTAACATCACTTCTGTAATCTTCGCTGCGGTAGACAGTAGGATAGGAGACACACCGAAAATTTACCACTTAAATATTTTAATTACCCACTATAGAGTAGGGGGGAGAAAAGGTGTCACAATAAATTTCAGTTTTCTGGTCCTATATGTCTTGTCCTAAAAGGTCTGGTCCTAATATCTACCTAAATTTAACCTAATAATAGTAATGTCAATAAATAATAATTTCTAGCAGTACCTATAAGTTTAAGTTAATGGCATATATGCATAGTTTGAACGTGCAAACATACGTAGATGTCACACGTAACCGTTCCAGAGTGTCGTGTATTACTGAATGCGGTCTCAGTATCATAGCAGTTTAATTAACATTGCTATCACGCCAGCTAATTGTTATATCGCGTAGAGGTGATTTATGAGGAGACACTAGCGCCGACACCTTCGTAATTGCATATGATTGCAACTTCGTAAGCGAACACCAATAGCTCTTGGTTTATAGCTACCTTATGCAATACGGAATGCGGTAGCTAATCAAACGTAATGACTAATTTTCTGTCTGTGTTTTGGAAAATTATTATGTAATTAATATATATAAGATACTCGTAGGTATAATGCGTAGGTACCATTAATGTCTAAGCTATTAGGTATTTAGTTATTTGCGTAATTATCGATTGAAGATGTAAGTAACGGTTTTTGTATATGATATAATTTTATTTGTATTATTTTAGAATTAACAACAATACAGAAAATAGAGTAATATATATAAAATATGAACACGAGTTTAGTTGTAAATATGTGTCGTTAAAATATAACCCAAATATAGGTGTGTGTACCTAAGAATGTCCTATAAGAATACCTATGTCCATTGGAAGAAAAAAGGTAAAAAAAATTTAAGTGTAATTTTCGACTTTTACTTTAAAAGATAATGAGGATACTATAAAAATAATCATAGCGTTATTATATAGTAGGTATATCAAATTTATCATACTATATAAGAAGTTTAATATAAAAAAAGTTAATTATTGGATACAAACATTTTATTTATAATATGAAAAAATTATATTAAAATAATAAAATACATAAATTTTAAGGAGATACTAAATATATTAAAAGCGCCATCTCATGGCAAAAAATTAGACTACTATGTGTAGCGACATCTGTGTAAAACTTGAGAGACTATAATCTGTGATGCAACTAAAGACAGTTTATCTTATCAAGCGGACCCTTGAAATTGTTCACACAGACTTTGTTCTGTCAGAAAAAGAAAATAGTAAAATATTGTTCACTAGGTATTTTATAAATTTGCCAAGCATACTCCCACTAACCGAATACAGACTACCTATAGTTAACAGATAAAGGTGTAAACAAATTTACATATATCTAAGTAAAATCTAGTTATAAGGTTAAAGGCAATAGTGTGAACATCAAAAACATAACAATAATAAAAACGACCTATCTAAAGTTAAGTGGTACAATGGTCAGCGTTAAAATTAAATTCCGGTCTACAAAAATCAAAACACAACTCATGTGAGCGTATCTAGTAACAGGAATATAAAAGGAAGCACGACAAGCAAGGGTGACGGATGGCGTGTAATTTACGGGCGCTCACCACGAGGCCGGTATCTGAGAGCTTCCGGAGCTACATTCACAATCAGTTGAGTCGTACATCAATATTGGGTATTCATATTATTTTAGCATACGATTTAGATAATCAAAAACTATGTTATAAGGTAATGTATCGTATTTTATACATACTTGATTTATATAACAATCGTAGTCTTATACAAAGAATAGTTAATGTAATAGTGTTTTTACATTTATTTTACACAATTACATATTTTAGTAGGTATTTAGATTTTCTATGTAGTAGGTACTTGCTCGGAGTCTGGAATCTGGATATGTGCCCGGTGTGCCTACGGCAATAGGCTCACCACATATTCCACATTGGGAAGTAACTAGTGAAATGTGAGAGTGTCCTACATTCATCTGCTTACCTCTTCAGGGATTACGGTCGTGATGGTACTTTTTTATATGAAGCATAATTATGGATTTTATTTCCATGGTAGAAACATTTTTTTATAGAGCAATTATTAAACGTTTGAGTGGAAATTGAATTTCAGCATTAAAGCAAATACAATTGTAATAGGAATTAAGTTCTTTAATTATTGGAAAAAATATTTTACTATAATAATATGGATTTAATTTTGTTTTCGAAAATATAATTATATAAAGTTTATTTGAAACAGCACCATCTGTTAACATTTTATTGAACTAAGTTGCATTCAAGGAGTTCTTTAAAGCAGACTCACTACTGACCTCTATTGATGAGTAGTTTACACTAAGTTATCATTGTAAATATTTATATGTACCTTGTAACAGATGGCATTAAATAAGTGAACATTAGAAGTAAACAAAGACAAATTAAGTCAAAGTATATTTAATTCGGTTCAATAGGCTAATGGTATTTTTTTCTGTGAGTGAGTAATACATTGAAACCGAAAATCTAATAAGAATATATCATTGTTAGAAATGAAACCAATAAGATGAATCATATTCACGATTCATTTTCACTGG
>DWDW01002434.1:0-10230 GCA_018245635.1 Mimoniades versicolor eupheme
CTGGTGAAACGTGGGAATGTTCTACATTCCTCTGCCTACCTCTTCGGGGATTAAAGGCGTGAAGTTACTTTTTAATACCGTATTTTACGTTATTTGTTGGTTGTATTTTGTTACACCGTAATATTTCCATTGGTACATGGACCAGTCCATCAATAAGTACATTGAACTGAACGTTGCCTTCTTTTCAATTTTAGATGACGACATAATGCTTTGAAAAACGAAGAGTATTTATATAAAATATTCTTATTCACACAAAGAAAATATATACAGTTTAAGAGTCTCCATTAATAGCTATTTATACATAAAGTTCTACGACAGTCTTATAAATACATACAAGGCTATAAAACAATTAAAATGTAATCAATGAGGCAAAAGGGTATAACGTATAAAGTAGATTTATTTGGAATCTAACTTTAGCTTCACAATAAAGAGAAAATTCAAAACGAAACATCACTCTTGTAATCCCCGAAGGGGTAGGCAGAGGAGTGTAGTATACTCTCACGTTTCACCGGTTACGTTTACGTTCCACTATGGAATAGGTGGTGATCCTATTGCCATACACCGGGCACACTGTAAATTAATAAATCTAAAGAACAGATACACAAAAAATTATACAAGTAACTATTAGTTTTTCTTACACATTATCATCTCATGATAAAATCGCCGCTGTCAGGTACTTCTGCCGGTCGATCGAGCACGACGCTATGACGCGCCAGTGCGTGCTGTCGGAGGAGGACTCGGTGTCGCAGAAGGACGATGTGACCGTTAGCGCGTCCCCGACGCACCATTTCTACGACCTCGTCTGTCTCGACAATCGTAAGTGTTATTACAGTATTATGAATTTAAATATACCTAACAGTTTTTCTGTTGTTTTTTAAACCTGTGCACTTAAAACTACGTCAATTTTGGTAGTAAATTTTTGTATAAAATTGTTGCAATCATTTCTACGACCTTGTCTCTTTTCACTTAAGTACCTATCATTAGAGTATTATCCAAATTTACTGAAGCAAGTCATTTTGATGTTATGACCTCATAAATATCGAATTATGTTTCCATTGGTTGTTTAGTATTCTCTTAATTTTCATATTTCATACATATTAAATTTTGTAGTTATCAGTAGGTATTGGGCACAGGACTTGTGTAATTTAAAAGAGACTGGATATTTATTGACTGGGTTTATAAAATTATAGAATAATGGTTGCTTATTATTGCACATGCAACATTTTAAATTCTTATATTAAGTTGCAAGATAAGCCTTTGCAATAAAAACCTAAGATATTTTTTATGATTAATCAAACAATTATATCGCAACGTGTGCTACTGTGTTTCATTGTACTCTATTTGCCAAACCCCAATAAGGTATTTTCTCACGATCATGATCAGTCTCTCACCGGGTGACAGCTCGCGGGACCGAGTACCCGGACAACAGCGTGACGTCACACCTGTTCTCGCCCGGCCGCCGCCCGGACACCGCGTTCCAGCGCTATCGGAACAGCCGCATCACGGGCGAGTTCCACTCGGAGATCACGGGCCGCTCGCTCAGCGAGTGCCTCGACGAGTGTCTCAGGCAGACCAGCTTTCAGTGCAGGTGAAACAAGACACTAAGGTTCACCATTGACTGACCTGTTACTGCAGTGGTTAGTGAATCTGACCGCTGAGCTTAGGATCGTGGGTTTCATTCCCACCCGAGACAAATATAATTGTGTGATGAACACATCTATTTGCTCTGTGTCTGAGTCTAAAAAAATCTATATAAGTATATATTATGTGCATATACGAGTATGTACTTTATATCAGACGTCTGCTTACCATAAGCTCTATTGATGCTTATTTTAGGATCATATGGCCTTATGTGGAGATGTCCTAAGATATTATTGTTATATGTAAGTATACCTTATGAGGTAAGTATTGTCTTACTATTAATATATGGCTTTCCTATTTACAGTGACCCACATCAGGTAGGTAAGGGTTGTGAAAGGTAATTCGTAAATAATTTTACTTTTGTATAATTTTATAAGTTATAGGTATTAAGTTTAGAAGAACGTCTTTCCACTTTATGTATAGGTGATATATTACGTATGCATATTTAGTACATATGTGTAAATAACGAAAAATATATATCGTTACGCTAGGTCCTTCCGAAGTGGACAGACAGTGTTGAGTATCATATAATATATGTATCTCTATCCTTACAAAAACTAACATGCTTCTTTTACAATTGATTGAAATTATTCTAAGTAATTAATTCTTTACATAAATTTTAGCCACCCATAAGCATGGGCATCAATCACACCACTGACCGCAATGCGTGCAAAAAGACCATTAGTAAAATTTTGCACCTGAGTCTCGATTATCTGTATTGAAGTACCAAGTAAAGAAAGTCAGAGAGACAGAGAGAAATAAATGATTGATCAAGTACCTACTGATGTTATTACCTCTTTACGCCAGGTTCCTTACGGGGCAGGTAAAGAGGAGTGAGTGCCAAATATTTCTGTGCTGAAAGATCTGCAATTCTTCGTTTACATTCATCACCTCTTTTCATAAATTAAAAATGTTTAAGTCTATAGTCTGTATTATAATTTATAATATGTATACATGTGAGTACCAGATATGTATTTAGGAGAGTCGTGTTCTATTTTTAACTCGCGAAACCGCATTTCAATAAACCGCATTTGAATTCATGAACTGCAATTTACGGATTGGGAACATTGACCACCACGCGCTGCAACTGTCACTCGTGCTCCACACGTATAATGATAGTACATACATACATGGATATGTGAAGACAAATCTCGAAATATTGGTGCCAGAAATTTAGCTGGAAGATCGTGGTATTGCGAAACCTTCTTACGGACAGCAGCGTAGACGATTCTAGAAATCGTGCCCTTCCATCTCCAATATGCCCAGTGTGGGAACTATAGGCAAAACCGCTCAGCGGCTTGTGTCCAATAGAGGATTTAGAACGGTTGATGATGATGATTTAAAACTTGCAAACTTAATTAGCATCCAGCGCCACTAACTTGTTGTATATACTGTATCTACACAAATACAAATGAAGTCTTTTAAAGATAGTCAGGATTTAAAATTAATTACTCATATACATTTGCTTAAGTCACGTTTCTATGATAATAACTTTACAGCCGTATTAAGTGTGGTCTTTAAATAGGTACAATATAAACTACACTTCTTTACTTACCTCTTATAGGGTTGGAGGCGTGATGTAATGTTTTGGGGCAAAACATTAAATATTTTAATCACATTTGAACTAGAAATCAGAAGGTAGATGTTTTAAAAACCCTTATTGACATACATACGTCCATTGGTTGGTTTACATAATATACATATCTATCGCCGCTTTAAAAGAAAAGTCAGAGAGAACTACATACATACTTCTATTTTGTCGTAATTCTGTCTTATTGATAATGGTGCATTGTATGTATTGCTTTATATTATTATATTTCATTCATATGGTAGTATAGTATATTATTTATGTATGAATATGTATTAGATATATGTACATAATTATGTCCACGCTAAATTTGTCTCAAATTGCAAATTTTCTTACCATCCCTGGGTCTACTTTAAGTGATTTCTTATAGGAACAAGCAGATCCTTGTACAAAGTTTCTATTTGCTGATTCGTTTTAAGTATACAGTGAACAAAATATATAAAATAAAAATCAATAAATAATAAGATTTTTAAATAGTAATAGCTGAAATTTGACAGTATAGGTACCTACTACACTCCTATGCCTACCTTTTCGAAGCTTACAAGCGCAATATTACGTTATTTAAGTAGTAAAATTTTACTTGCTCTCATGTCATAGGTGAATAACCTAAAGTCCCTTTCATAACACGGTTGTTGGGAACTTGCTAGATCGATAACTTTCCACAAGACATTCAAGGTGACTGATTACATGGACAGCACAAAAAACTATGGACTTTGCCTTGTTGACAGCACGTAAAGTGAAATCGATTGCAACAGATTCGGTTTCTTTACGTTACTGCTTACTTTTTGAGTGCCTGAGAAAATACAGAATATATTTATATATATATAAATTCGATTCGTTACTTAGGGTAAATTTCAGGTATATGTTGGGCTTTCTTCTAAACGACTGCCTCGTTTGTCGTGTTGGTTGCAAGTGCGACTGCCGATCGGGAGATTCGATTCGATTCCCGGGTCGGGCACTACAAAATTTTTCTAATTTAGATTTTCTAGTAGATAGTGGCTCGGAGTCTGCATATGTGTCCGGTGTATGGCAATAGGCTCACCACCTATTCCATAGTGTGATGAAGACGTAACTGGTGAAACGTGGGAGTGTTCTACATACCTCTGCCTACCTATTCAGGGATTACAGGCGTGATGGTACTACTACTAGAAAATCTAAGGTAGAAAAATCCAATAATGACCGATACGAAGTTCTTATGCGTATTTGTATTTACATAATAATGCAAATATTCCTGAATTCATGAATAAACAAGGAAGAGCCTTAGATTATTTTTTTATTTCACGGGTAATGAAGTAATTAAACAGAATACCTATGTGTTTTATTTTCCTTAATTTTTGGCGCCTAAATCGAGTCGGATTACCTCGTAGTCCGAACGTAAACAAAGCGGTCACGGCTGAATAATACGGTCAATTGATAATATTATGCTAAATTATCTCACGTACACTGAGGTCGGTGAACGATAGCGCGTGACATATATTCGCGTCTATTTTCGCTTTGTTTACGAGGGGATCATCTTAGCGGAACAAAATTCGTGTAGCGGGCGAATAAGCCCGGATTCTATTTTGATAGGTGCCGTTGTATATTGTATAAAGTGACAGGTGCTGAAACCGTTGAAAGATTTCAGGATTCGTAATCGTAATTACAATTGATACGTGTAACTATTGTTGTAAATTTTCCGAATGTGGCAAATGCTTTAAGACGAAGTGATTCAATGTCTCGAGAACCAAAAATTCATCTTTGAGTGGTCCTGAGTGAACTATGTATATTGCTTAAGTGTTAAGCTTCAGTCCTAAGTACAAAGTACGTTTTTGGGCAACACGGATCATTTAATATACTGTGTGCAATTACTTCTCTTTCCTTCTGCCTTGTAAAAAAATATATATCGTAAAAATTTACATTGTAAATATTTAAATGTGGAAGGTATTTTTGGTTGGACATGCCAACACATTGGTACGCATGTCGCATGCCTACGTATTTTCTATCAATGATAAAAATAATCATGGCTTAATTCATCATTAGATTAACATGTTTGTTGTTCATGCCCTAAATTTATTATTTATCAAATATCCGGCAACAAAATCACCGATTAAAAATTCTATAGACCTTAAGGAAAATGAAAATTAAGAGTTATTTATTTACCGATGATCACCCATATATGGTTGTCTGAGATTACTAATTATCTATGGTTGTCTATTTTTTTTTAATTGACCAACGTTCCCGAGTATTGGCCATATAATATGTTTTTCTTTAATCAGGTCAGCGGTGTACAGCGATCGCGCAAGGACATGCCGTTTGAGTAGGTACAATCAGAAAGACGGCATGAGGCTCCTGTACGACCCCGACTTCGACTACTACGAGAATCTAATGCGTAAGTATGACTTCTTGTTATTTTTAGACCGTGCATAAAACAAGGTCACTTGTAAAAGAAAACTAAATAATATTTCAATACATAGGTATATGTATTGAAAATTTATTTTGTGTTAGGTACTCTTGTCAAAAGTCAAAGTAAATTTCTAAACGGATATATTTTTCAAATGATCGAATGTATATTTTTATATTATACCCAAGTATATTGATTAACTAAATTCTGTATCTCGGTCATAAACAATCCAATTAGAAAACCTAATTTAATAGGTACATATTTATTTAGAGCAGGTTCTGAAAACACAGCCAGGTGTTATTAAGCGTTCGGTTTTAAAAATGAAATTATTTATAAATTTCAAACGCCAGTTCGCAATGCATTATAACGTCTTGACACGTTGAAATTTTATCGATGGAAAGATTTAATAATGTGGTTTTTCCCTATTTTTTGCAATCTTCCACAAACATGTATCATATTTTGATAAAAAAATACACATAACATATAACGCAAGATTATATTTGACGATTGGATTTTATTTACTTCGTGTGTACGTAATTAGACAGTCGAAGGATGCACTCAATAATTATGTACATGCATCTCGACAATACGCGAGACGTAGAAATCAACTTGACTCTTGCGTAATATGCGCTTCACTTCTGACCATCTGACAACGCCTACCAGTGCGTATCGGTATCGCGTAGACAAGTAAATACTTCACTATTATGTCATTGTATCGAGGTGCGTGGTTAACTTCTGCGAGTTGTACTACGATTGTAGTAAACCACAAGTGACCAATTGTTCTAATGAACCGAATGAAATGACATTGACATCCTTTGCTCTACAAATAGAACCGCTTTAATATGAATGAAGAATCATTAATAAATCTAGTCATGGGAGAAAAATTCCATCTCTATGTTATATACAAACAGGTGATATGACGGCAATGGGTTGCTATGTTATATAATGTTTCGTTTCCTAAAGGCTAAATTGTTGTTATAAATGGAAAATTAAAAAAAAATAACTTAATGTAAGGATTTTCGAAGTTGAAGTAGGTAATTAATATAAAAATTATACAATTTAATATTATAATTAATTATTACAATTCATTAAAACAATATATCTAGCGTTCATTATAATGTAATTTGATGTGGTGTCTTCTCCAAGAATATGTTAATTGAATAATAGAGTCTGTTGTATGTAAACTCAGTGCCCTTGTTAAAGATCCTGTTAGCTTTACACATTCGTGTTTTTGTACAGGCATGAGTGTTAAAGATATAATCTTGTTATTAATGCTTCCGTAATGGTTACTATCAACTTGCATTAACATAGTAATTATGTTTAAATTGGTGCTTACAGTTTTCGTATTTACGATATGCGCAAACAATATATATTTCATGTTGGCACATATTCCGATCAAAGAAAAACTGGCTATGTATCTATTTTATACATATGTACTTCAATGGTTTTCATATGTTATGAGTGTGTGACATTTCAATTTCAATCCGAATTTTGTCACATGTTGTATTTGGAAGACTTTTTACAACATCGATATAATTATAAGTAGGTATGTTCCGGGAACTATTCATGGAAAACTTAGCTGATACTTATGCCAGTATTCGCTGATGCAGATCAGCTTGTAAGTGGTGAGGCTGACGCAGGCTCAGGCAGCGGTTCGCAGCCACCGTGGGGCCGCCCCACCACATCAGGTTCGATGCATGGTAGCGAAACATGTGAAACGTATTTTTCAAAATGTAGTTGCATGGTATTCAAGGCTTAGCGTACAGGGGAGTTAAGGAGCTGACTTTTTTACAGCATTATATTATGTAGTTATAGTTTTATGTAAAATAAAGGTGCATGATGTAGGGTACTTTGAAGGTAATATAAGTATCGTATCGTAAGTGTAATTTTAGTATATTAAATATCTCCTGTAGAATAAACACAAGCTGAAATCCTTATCATTTTGCCACTTGACGTTGCATGAGTAAATTATTTAATTTATAATTGTACTTTAATTTTATCAAAGTTTGTTGGTTCATCTTTGATAAAGTTATATTTTATCGTTTATGTACTGTACTTTTATTTTTAATTGTACAATTTTAATTTTTTATAAATGTATATTTATGAATGTAATTTGTGACAATAATTGGTGAAAGAAAATTATCTTTTATAAATATAAAAATTCATCCTACATAAAAGGTATCCTACATATTCCTATCTTGAATTGTTGTTGAATTATTATAGATATTGTGGTTGTATTTAGAATGGCATTTAGTATGAAGTGCATCGTCTGTCTGCATGCTGTATTTATTTTAAATAGTATGTCGTGAAGTTGAGAATTGTGAGTAGTATTAATTATCCGAAAATGTATACCTACACGTATATTACTTACCTATATTAAATGAATGCATATATTAGTAGTAAATTTTAACATTAGATATTTTTCAATTATCCTATCACATAGGTACTAATACTATACATTTTATTTTAAGGCGGAAGCAATGGCGGCGACCGTGACAGGTACCCGCCCGGTGTAGACCGCTATCCTGACGACGACCGGTACCCCGCAGACGATGACCGGTACAGCGGTCGCCCGGATCGGTACCCCGATGACCGGTATCCGGCCGGACCCGACTACCCTGAAAGATATCCTAGTGACCGTTATCCTTCTGATAGAATCCCAGCTGATAGGTACCCCGCAGACCGGTATCCCGCCGACAGGTACCCCGATGATAGATACCCTCCGGGCGTTGGTCCTGATCGTTATCCATCTGACAGATATCCTCCTGGAGCTGACCGTTATCCTCCAGGTGTAGATAGATATCCACCAGGAGCAGACAGGTATCCACCTGGAGTAGATAGGTATCCATCCGGAGTAGACAGATACCCGCTTGGTGCTGATCGGTATCCTCCAAGTGCGGATAGGTACCCAGGAGGCAGATATCCCGCAGGAGGAGATCGTTACCCAACAGACAGTGGGCGATATCCATATGACTATTCCTCTAACGATATCGGCAGATATCCCGCAGACCGCTATCCCATAAGTAGATATCCTATTGATGTATACCCTGAGAAGTATCCCGCGGATCGGTATCCAGCTGACAGGTATCCGATACGTGGCAGCGGGAGGTTCCCACCACGGCCTGGTTATAACCGCTATCCTGATAGATATGATCAGGACAGATATCCTGGCACGAGCGATTGGGGACGGTATCCATCCAATCGATATCCCGTTGGCGTCAACAGGGACCCAGTACCTCTGGGTGGTGACCGTTTCCCTGACCTTTATGACAAATATCCGCCGACCGGATCTTCGTTCCCTGGTAAGCATGAATTGGAAAACGTTAAAAAGTAAAACTGTATAAAAATTTAAATTTATTATAAATCCTCTATTCCTCAATATATGATTCTCTCTAATATCTCTCCGTATTATTTATTATTATTTATCCCTTGGAATTCTTATGAGCAGGCTATGAACGTGGTGGCTATTATGGCTCTGATTATGGCGGTGAGCGATATCCAGACAGAGGAGTTCGACCCAGCGCAGACAGGTAACTGCTTTGCAAATCCAGGTTTGGTAATCTAATGACACGACTTTGAAAAGTTACCGCAAAAACTTTCTTTATTCAGATATCCCGTGGAACCCAGACCTACTTTCGGTCTAAGGCGACCAATAGATCGACCGGGTGGTTATCGTGGAGGAGGGTACCCTCCACCTGCTCTTGATAGACCTGTTGGTTAGTAATATTTAACAACTAATAAATAATATTATATTTAATTATGTACGCTTATATGATGGTCACTTAAAGTTACGTGTTAAAGACAATAATTGTTAATTTGCAGGCGGTTATGGTGGATATGACTCTGATGCTCCTATCGGACCAATCGGTGGCCCGGTGGGTAACACAATCGGCCCACTTGGTAGCCCTATAGGTGGTCCAATAGGTAGTCCTATTGGAGGTCCAGTCGGTGGACCTGTTGGCGGAATAGGTGGTCCCATTGGCAGGCCCCCAATCGGTCAACGGCCGTGGCAAGGATCTCGGTGTGAGGAAGATAGCTTTAGACAAGTTGGTCGTCAACGCATGCAGAGGCGGTTCGTGCGTCGTTACACAACAGCCCAATCCTTGGCACATTGCCAAAGAGAATACATAGAAGCCCGTGACTTCATTTGCCGGTCGTTCAACTACAGGTACTGTTTGTATTGTGTTTTACTATTGTTAATGAGACACTTGATTTTTTCTTGTTTGTTGATTACGAAAATGGAATTTATATGCCATTTGTTTCCTCGATAGGGATGTTGGCTTCGGCGCTGAGCCACGAGACAACTGTGAGCTGAGCGATCGTGACACGCGAGAGTTAGACGCTGCAAATCCAGCACATTTCGACAATACAGCTAATGAATACGATTTCTACGAGCGTGCGCTGGGGCGTATGGCTGACGACTGTTTAGATGGTGATAAACTTTATAAGCGTTAAAATACATATGATATTATCACATATTTTATGTAGCCAAACTTGATTTAAATTGTCCTGTATTCATCCCATATTTAGATCATTGAAGTTATTGAAAAGAATCTATTTCTGATAAGTTTGAAGGCAATCAAATCTCTCTCTCAAATTATCGTATTGCTTTGAACATATG
>DWDW01002435.1:0-10230 GCA_018245635.1 Mimoniades versicolor eupheme
CATACTGTTATAATTCGTTATTTTCATTAATAAAAATTAGTACATCTGTCCGTCATTTTCGCAATTGTATATAATTTCTCAATAGAAAAATATTCTCAATCTCTATTTATGATCTTTGATGTCGTGAGTCCCTACGAAAACTGTTCAAAACCAGTACAGTTTTGACTGTGCCTAGCCCGTATATGTTTTGAAAATATTATGTGTGCAAGATATCTATACCTTTAAACGAGCAATGGTTGTATAATATGAATTGAACCTCGCAAACGCCTGGAAATTTAGCACACAGGGGGTTTCGAGCGAGCAAAATCGATCTAGCTAGCGATCTGAAATATGGTTTTATCCGTTTTTCAGGCATTCAAAAACTAAACTAGAATACGAGTTTCGCCATTATCTGTCGGGTGGACGGAAAGCTGGTGGTCGCTTAATCCGAAAATCCGGTTTCGAGACCAAAGTTCTTCAGTTAGATTATTTTAATTTTTTTTTTTTGTTTTTTCCTTATTTTCCTTTTTTATTTTAACAAACTTTGTAATTAACAATTTTTTTATTTATTTAATTTTTTATGTCAGTAAGATTGCAAAATATTGTTCACATTCCGTCAATATGTAATTGATAACAACGTAATACCACGCCTGTAATCCCCGAAGAAGTAGGCAGAAGAATGTAGCACACTACCACGTTACACCAATTATGGTTACGTTCTACTATGGAAATAGGTGGTGAGTCTTATCAAAAAAAAACACCGAGCAAAGCTAGGTCCTCTACTAGTAACTATTTAACTTTGATAAAAAATAATAGTAGAGGTAATTGTAATACAAGAAATAATGATAAATTGGCTATACCACGCTTTCGCTTAAGTAAGGTGTCTCACTCTTCTATGGGGAACTGTATTTACTTTTACAATAAAACACCAAAACATATCATTAACCTTACAGGTAAAAAATTTAAATCTTTTATTATAGGAAATCTTTGTAAAAAAAGCTTATTACAAATTAAATGATTATTTAAATGATAAATATGTTTGGTATCATGTAACTCCAGATCCACAACAAATTAGTTTATATTCTAACATAGTGCTTATTTTAAAAGATACAGAAGCACACTTTTGGAGTTTCTTTCGCCGCTTCTTCTTCATAGCGAGGCATTTTCTGAAACGGTGTTAGTTTCATTTTGTCGTATAAAAAGTGTTCTAATGAACTAATTTTGAATAAATGCCTTTAGAATTTGAATTTGAAAGAAATATCAAAAACCAATATCCTCCATACTCATAGAATACTCGTACATAATAATAAGTTAGATGTGATTCTGTCACTTTATCATATAAAGTGTCCTATTAATCGTCTTGTTTGCGAGATAGCCTCTAAATGTTGCCTAAAGCGGCTGTATCAATGATCTTCAACAAATCCGTATAAATTTGGTAGCGGAGAAACAACGAGCCGACTTCCCTCGCGAGACCTCACAACCAATGACTCAATAGTCACTTGACCTCCCTCACATCAGGAAAGGAAACTTGCACACGCACATACTTTCTTCAACTTACAGTTTATTCTTTGCGTTCAACTTAAGAAATACAGCCTTAGAACACAATGATAAGGTTCATTTTTAAATATTAAATTGCTACTTGAAGATATCTTATTAATAAATAATTTCTGAATTTGGTAACATTTCGAATAAAAAAAGAAAAATGTAGCAAACTCTTTATATCAAATTCGTGTTTTAGAGTTGCTATAACCCAGTTGCGAGTTCCGCTTTTTACTCCGTCAGTCTGAGGATCGAATCCCTGGCACGAATCTTTACTTTAAGAAGTAATGTACTGTTCAACGATTTAAATACCACCTGTTGCAGAGTTTGAAGAAAACATATTAAATAACGAATCCGGTGTGCATATATGAAGAGAATCATGTATGTAGAAGAAGTGCTGCAGGTCTGTGAGAATAAATATATTTGGCATCCTGTGCTCTCTGCCTACCCCGTAAGGAACCTGGCGTGAACATATGTATATATGCATATATGAAGAATTTTGTTCGCTTGATTATTCTTCAAATCGCTCCCCAAATCGTGTGAAGTCTACCAATCCACCCTTGTCCAGCTGTGGTAAGACCATGGTCTAATCTGGCAGTAGTCCCACACCCAACAGTGAAAGTATAAAAGCTACGTTGAGGATGAAAAAATGGAATATTTTTTTTTAATATTCTCTTAGCAATATTATCTATCTATACGCGCCTGTCCACATCAACGGGACACTTATAAAATCTTAAATAATTTTTCATTTGAAGCACTTCCGGAGCGCTAAGATGCGGTAATTAAAGGAAAGTGTAAAAAGGGCTTAGGGAAAACCGACGAAGGAAAGGCTCTAGAGAACTCGACAGTTACTAGTAGTAGGTTGAGGGTTGAGGGCCACTTAACATTAAGAGAGCAACTCGGTTATGTATTAGATTTTACATTTTTATAACAAATACATATACTCGTATATCGAGTACATATTCCGCTTTAATTGCTTTTTGATTCGTCAGGTTTTAGCAGCATTCTCTTCATAATCAATTAAAATTACAATATAATATAAACATTTTAATATTAATTACTAGCTGACCCTGTGACATGTGCATGCGGGTCTGCTGTACACCAGGGATTAAATGGAAATCCTAGACAATCACAAAAACTCTATATCATAACAACTTTTTTACCGATTATATTTAGTTATCTAAAACCGTTTTATCGTTTAGTATCTGTGCCAGTTCCATTCACAGCTGTTGTGAAGATATAATCAAAAATCTCAAGATATCATTTTCAACATTATTTTAACCATGAATTTTAACAATGAAATAATTATCAATTTTTATTATCAATAGGTATTATGCCACTAACAATAAATAAATTCGGCAATCAATATAATGCAAAAGCAAAACATTAATTGCAGAAAGGATGTTAAACTTTAAGTGTTTCAAGGTATATATCAAAAGCTTGTTACGAGTTACATTTTAGAATGCCTCGTCGGTCGTGTTGGTTGCAAGCGCGACTGTTGATCGAGAAGTTGGCACTGTTGGATTTTTCTAAAGTTAGATTTTCTAGTACTGGCTCGGAGCCTGGATATGTGTCCGGTGTATGGCAATAGGCTCACCACCTATTCCACAGTGGGCCGTAATCGTAACTGGTGAAACATGGAAGTGTACTACCCTCCTCTGCATTCCCCTTCGAGAATTACAGACCTGTTTTTACGTTATGTCATTATAAAAGCTGTCTTCAGCGCACTTTGGTTGAAATGGTGTTAATGTTAGCGTATACAATATGGCGTAACTTGGAGATATCCCCATTGTTCTCTGGCGTGAGGTTCTTAAGAAAAGTCGCTAACAAGTAGGCACAGTGCTAAATTGTGAAAAATAAAAATAAATATCCATAGCGTCTGGCCATCAGGGGCGTTGACTTCCTGTTCGTCAGCACTTACTCTCGTCATATACATTATGACAAGTATGCGTCATTCAATGCCGGAACGTCATATAATTTAAAAAAAACATAGCATCACGCCTGTAATCTCCAAAGAGGTAGGCAGAACACTCCCACGTTTCACCATTACGTCCCACTATGGAATAGATGGTGAGCCCATTGCCACAGACCGGGCACATATCCGGACTCCGAGCCACTACTAGAAAATCCAAATTAGAAAAACTTTGTAGTGCCACACCCGGGAATCGAACCCAGGACCTTCCGATACGCATTCGCACTTGCAACCAACACGACCAACGAGGCAGTCATATAATTAAGTTCCGAATTAACGCTACACGTCTAATTAACTGGATTCGGTAACAGATCATACAATAAGATGATGTAAATTTACAAATACAAATTCAAATCTCATTTATTCAAAATTGGTTCATAAGAACACTTTTTGTACGTCAAAATGATGCTAACACCGCTTCGGAAGATGCCTCGCTATGGAGAAAAAGCGGCGAAAGAAACTCCATAGATGTGATATTGCATCTTTTAAAATAAGTATGTACTTAGAATATTACAATATAACAAAATGTATTGTGGAGCTGGAGTTACATCACACTAAGCATTTTTACCATTTAATCTTTAAGCCTGGTCTTTGAAACTGGCATGAGTAAATGAAGAGACTGATGAAAATAGAATCGCACGTCAGCACGCCAAAAATATTTAGTGCTTGATACTCGGTTCATTACCTGGCGTGACGATGTAATAATAATAATAAATTATCATACTCCCTCCCGAAGGCCACGTAATTATCTCACGCTGCATTTGAATGTCACGTACAATCATACTTTCACAGACGATAATCGCTTATCAAGATGTCATCGACCTATGAAGCGACAATCAATCACTAGATATTTTAACAGGTCTATTAAACAAGTGGGCATATGGCTGACTATTACAAAACTATTTTGTAATCAATCGAAGAATGTTAAGGTGTAACTTTGAGATCGGCGGTCCAGACATGTTCCTATTACGACTGGTTTCCATTCTCATCGAGGCTCGCGTGGGAGTACCCCTAAAGGCCTGACGCAACAAACTAAAGTTATTGGTGGCAAAACCTTAATATACATTTTGTTACAGCTTTATTGATATATCATTATAAGCTGCGGTATAATCTTTATTACAGATTTTGAAAAGTGATCCGTGAGGAGCAACCTACATATAGTAAATCTACGGTGACATTAAAGATGCTGTAAAATATGGCTCAATAGGAGGTCTCACGATCGTCACGCAACACCACAAGCTGCAGTTTTCTAATCATTTTTCTAAATGACACCTACTCCTTTCCAGTTTCATAGCTCTTTCCTGACACTTTTTCAGCGATGGCTAGCTATACAAGGACTTGTTGTTTCGGTTTCGGGTGCCATTATTATGCTTTGTTAACACACGATGTGTCATACCGTGCCAAACATTGATACACAGTCATCCATTTTCCTTTGTATCCATGTCAGTTTGCCTAATTACACTACTATAATTCTAAAATGATAACGTCTAAAATAAATCGCGTGGGAGTTTACCCGAAGTCCACTGTCCAAGTTACACAAAGCGAAGTATTCATTGAGCGGAGTCCTCCTGAGAAATGTGCGCAACAACTAACGTACGAGGCGGCAACAAATTGACCGTGAAGGCTGCTGTAGCGTGCGTTTGGTAACGATTTCATAGTTAAAACAAGCGAACTTTGAAACTCTAACCGTCGAAGGTAACGTTGATTATCAATACTTACATGCTATTTAAGATGCGCTGCAGAGTAAGTATTTATAAGCAATGGCAAGCTAGAGACCTAGAAATTAGTCTTATAATATAGACTGCCTTGTTGGTCGTGATGGTTACAAGTAAGACAGCCAATCGGGAGGACCTGGGTTCTATTCCCGGGACGGGAACTACTGGATTTTTCGAAATTAGATTTTGTACTCGTGGCTCGGAGTCTGGATATGTGCCTGATGTGACAATAGGCTCACCACTTATTCCATTGTGGGACGTAAACGTAACTGGTGAAACGTGGGAGTGCTTTACATTCTTCTGCCTACCTCTTCGGGAATCACAGGCGTTATTTTACGATGTTACGTAGTCTTACAATACAAAGATCCTGAGGTCAAATCCTAAAAATTGCGTTTTAAGATTAAATATGACTGGCTAAAATGGTTCCACTGTTCAAACACGGATATCCTCTCAGTACGAAAGGGTTAAGGCCACAGTCTGCCACGCTGGCCAAATGCGGGTTGGCAGACTTCACATGCCTTATAGAACAACATGATTTTACGTTAGTTAGGTAACAACTCCAAAATAATGTTTCCTCTCAATAATTCTTTACCGTTACAGTAAGTAATATTTAATTCGAACACACATTTTGTAGAGATGTGCGCGCCAGAATTTTAACCCAGGACCGCCGGAGTGGGAGGGTAAATTATAAACTACTGAGCTATGACCAACATATTAGCGGCTCAATATAAGAATAGAGACTTGCACAGGGATGTTCTAAACGGCTAACATTCATATAATATAGCAGAGCGTTAGCAGTACGTTTCTTTGTGTTGATTTGTTGGTGTCTCTCTACGGGGTCCTGTTCACGTCGGTGAAATACAGTTTTCTATAGTAATGTACACATGACACGCCGAATAAAAAGGATGTATAGATATATCTCCGTCACCCTGGTCCCTGGTAACCTTTTATTATTGGGCGTGTAAATGACGTCTTTTTCATATCTGTTATGTGCAGCTATTTGAGTTGTGGGAAATAGATGCCCAATACATTGCGCTCTGTACGCTAGCTTCAAATGTGACAATAAATTGTAAAGCACACGTTCATTACGTATGCTGGCCGAACGATTGTAAGTGCCCAATCTGTTTTCGAAATCTTGCCAAACTCGTCGATATCAGATTCCGGTTCTATAAATAATTCATGAGTCTTCGATCGCACAATAGGGTTTGTGGAATCAATATTTATGGGCTTTATTATGAAAAAAATGGCGCACCAAAGCGGGATGCTCTAGGAAATCGTGCTTCGCGACTTGCACCAAGTTTGGCGGTTTGTGCTCGAATACCTGTTTCGTAAACGATCATGTAGCATAAAAACTGAGCTTTTTTATACATTCATTTATACCAAGCTATACAACATGTTGGAATAATTAATCGAAAACTTACCGGGCTGATTTTTTCACCTTCACATTAATTTCTACATCTTCCTGTCTTTGGATTGCGGAGCGAGACCCATATTCAATAAAAGGAAACAAAAAAGTTGTATGTATTAGTGTAAAGATGAGTTGGACTCTCAAAATGAAATTAATCGAAATGAACATGGTCTAATTTCACGGCAAGAAGTGTCTTAGGTCACAGTACAGTCAATTGATAGATTGTAGGCCATTGTGTCCATCGATAAATATTGTACCTTACGACTACACAAATTTTCCGCGTAAGGTCATTCTATATTTGTTTCTAAATAAAAGTATTGCATTATAAATATATGTCAAAAACATGTTATAAAAAGCTATAAAAATAACTAATAAAAAGCTATAAAAAACGTCATTGGCAGTAATCAATTAATTCCAATTACATATTAGACAATATTTTTAATCTTTATTGAGATTGCACTAAGTATTATTAATGGTAAATGAAAATGGTCTAGACCTCAAACTATAAATAATAATTTTCCCTGTGCTTCGGTCGCGTGTTTGTTTTGTCCAATCATTCAATCATTCGATCGCTCGTAACATCAACATCACGACTCCATTGTGAGCGGATCATTACACCTGTTTACGACCACACAGGCTTAATGACAAATAGCTCACGCGGGCGCGCGGCGCACATTGTACAACTAGATCGTTCGATTAAAGCGCATTAAAACAACATTGTACTGTTCCACATGCACATAATAAATGTGTTGTAACTCTAATGTTCATAAAGACGGACTTGTGCCTGTTTTGCAGTAACTATGAGTGCAAAGGAAGCGCGTAAGATTTGTAAGGATACATATGTATATTTAGTATTCAGTGCTCTCTGCATATTTCATAAAGAACCTGGCGTAACGGTATAATAATAATACCCAATGGTAAAAATAAGCCGAATAATACTCACATAAAATTACGTCAAGATCTCCGAAATCGGCGCGCATGTATGAAGAGAGTGATGAATGTAGAACAAGCGCAGTAGATATGTGAAGATAGAGATGTTTGACACTCGGTGCTCTCTGTCTACCCTGAGAGAGATATCGGGTGAAGATATGTATGTACGTTACATTTCAATTTTGTTGTTTTGTCACATTTCAGTGAAATTATTTGTGAGATCACAAAGAATAAGTATTACCTATAACATTGTATACCTAGAAACAGTCACACATATTGTACCAAACTGATACCATTTAGGTTACATGAGTGATTACTTGTGTCAGTTTATAACCACTAAGCCATGTCACGATGTCACGTAGAACTAATTTAATGGCATCACAATATTCCTCGAAGACAATACTTGCGACTCATCGGGGAGGGCTGCGCTCGGTCATATATAGCATCAATATTTTTCTGATATAGAAATACAATCACAAGGGCCGCCAGCAGCCGCGCCCGCGTCGATGCAACAGGTCCAAATGTCAGCCGACCCTTCACTCAGCCCTACACGTATTGTTTCCAATTACAATGAAATACGTTTGTTTACAAATTGGCATGAAATATCGCTGCACAGATCATCAATTGCACGATGCAGCTGAGATTTTGTGAACCAAAGAAGTTCCATTTTATGTTCAAGCAATTTCATGCATGTATGTACCTAGTTATTGACTTTAAGGCCGTATTTCTTAATGCCGCCTATATTTTATGTTTCGTAACGTAACAGCACGCCTGTAATCCCCAAAGAGGTCGGCAGACGAGTGTAATACACTCCCATGTTCTACCAGTTACGTTTATGTCCCCCTATGGAATAGGTGATGAGCCTATTGCCATGCACCAGACATATCCAGACTCCGAGACAATACTAGAAAAACTAAATTTAAAAAAATCCAATAGTGTCCGCCCTACCCGGGGTTTGAATCCAGGACCTCTCGATCGGCTCTCGCGCCTGCAACCAACGTGACCGACAAGGCAGTCTATGTATTGCAATATTCAAACATTATGATGTAATGTCAAACCAATGTCAACTATTATACTACCATGTATATACACACTCACCGAATCAGAACCAAAAAAATATGAACCAAACCGGAGATTAAAAGTACGAGACGGTCGCTAGGTAAAAACTTAGAGATCCCTTATATCTATCAAATAGTAAATTGGAATAGTTTATATCTAAGCAGGTCGGCTTGACATCGTTTTCTTCATTTCATTCGTAGTAAAGTTGCAAAATGATTTTGCTAATTAAACAAAGATTTAACATCTTCAAATCATTTGTCCATCAACAACTTTGTACCCAACAGTGTCGTAAAACATTCAGTTTCGTTATATTTTCATCAAAACATTATCACATTTTAATTACGGAACGTTATTATAAAAGTAAATGCGTTTTAAAAACCGAAAAAACATCTTTAATATTTATTGTTTTGACCTTGAAACTTAAAAACATCTGCAATATTTCCATGACATTCAACTATCTTGTGAAAATCTTATTACTGTTATTAGCAAAGCCGCACTGAGACAGTGGCACCACAAGCTCACACAAACAGATTAACAATATACTGGTTTCCTTTTACAAAGGATGTTGTTCCTTCATCGTGGCAGCAATCTGCATCACGTCAGCATCTTCTCTTAAGGTATGTAGTAATTATTCACGTACCCGCTATGCCTGCTCACATCTGGAACAGTTATACGCCCCAACAAGGTTTTATATCTTAAATTATGCTCACTACGCATTTATCTACACGCATAAAAAGGTCTATATGTGAGGTAAATGTAGGTACGTTAAAAAGACGCACTGACAATTAAATAAAATATCAAGTATTATATAATTGTACTTCTAGTTGTTTGCTTGTTTGTTTCAAGCGGATATCATTACCCATTGAAATTTATATAAATATATATATTTTTAACCGATAATTCCTAACACCATATCAAGTTTTGTGTTTAAATAATAAACAATTGAATTGCTAATCTTACCACACTCCAACACGTCAATTAAGCAAATTGCCATAGAAAGCGTTGAAATGTGTAAAATTATGTAAGTTGTACCGATATTTAAAACAAACACTCCGACACTCGGTGAACAGGAATGGGGTTAAATCAACATATGTAGATATTACAAATCCGTGCCACTGTATAAGTAGGTGTATTACACTTGGCGGGAATGACGGGTTAAGTAATACCCAGTAGAGCGTACAGGTACTCGTAAGCATGAATTTGAATACTTAATTGTTTTGTCATGGAAAGAGGAATGCTGAAGAAAACATAGCAAAATACATATTCATTATTTTGTATTTTTTTATAAATAGTGAATACAGGTATCTAAAATATTTTTCATCAAGTCATATCGACTATCAGATTTGGTTTTGTGTAAAAATGTCATATATAATATAATATCATACTACTTCGTAATTATGTGGTATTGAATAAGCTACTTTTCATGCACACATAAAATAGGATGATCGTCTGTTCTTAGAACTCAAAGCCTAAGTATGTATACAATGTAAGTAAACTAGAGATTTAAGCTAACAAAAGATGTAACAAATATTGATCGTTTAGGCGACTTGCCAATGCGCGGGCCAAACATTTCGTTACTTCTAGCAACTTTACAAGTACGATTACATAAGCTTTGAAAAGTTGTAGAG
>DWDW01002436.1:0-10229 GCA_018245635.1 Mimoniades versicolor eupheme
TACGCCGGGCAAATGTCCAGACTCCGAACCACAACTAGAAAATGTAAAACAGAAAAATCTAATAGTGCCCGACCTTGGATTTGAATCTAAGACATCTTGATCTGCAGTCACGCTTACAACCAACACGACCAACGAGTTAGAATCTTATTTTTTTTACAATAATTAAGTAAATAGTTTAAAACTTATACACCGCAGCGTCAACCTAATAAAGTTACCCTGCTGAATTCTTACATTTCAGTTCAGAGAACAACCACCTCGATCATTCGCGCAACAGTGAGAAACTTTCACCAAATAAAATTTACCAGTATCGACATCTGTACACTGACTTGGGAAAATGAGCACGCCTTATGTGTACACGCTTTTATGTCATTTATGTGACAGCCCCTAGCTGACAGTCCTGTGACGGCGCGAACGGGGAAAAAGGATGTAATAATAATAACATTCTTTAACGTACACCAAAAGTATGAGCTGTATAATAGGTATGTACGAGTATGTGACTTAAACGTGGGCTCTACGCCTGTAATCCCTGAAGAGGGAATGAAGCAACTTGTTGGTCGGGCGATTACGAGCGCGACTGCTGATCGGGATGTCCTGGGTTCATTCAAATCCGGCTTAGGCACTATTAGGTTTTTCTAACCAAAATTTCTAATTGAAATTTCTAGTGATGACTCAGAGTCTATAGTTGTGCCCGGTGTATGCAATAGGCTCATCACCTCTGCCATGATGGGACCTAAACGTAACTGGTGAAACGTGGGAGTGTATTACACTCCTCCGCCTACCTTTTCTGGGATCATAAGCGTGATGTTACGTAAGGCTATGGAGAAATTTAAGACATTTTATTAGGAAATCATTAAAAGTTATTGGTGGAGAAAGAGAAAGAGGGATGTATTTAACATTGAGAAAGAATCAAACATTTAGGTACGTGTACGATGGTTAAATCTAGTCAGTTACGGTTATTTTACAATTTAATGAAAAGCTGAATAGCTCCTCGGTAATAATCAATTAAGAAAGAAAAATAATTTCTTCAAATTACATCTTGCGCTGTTAATTAAAAATGTTATGAACAATATTTCGTGAGGTCAAGTTACACTGGTACTTTGGGTAAGAAACATGGCGTCTTCTTTGTTATAACAATAATAATAATAATTTTTGTTCACTTATACGGTTTAAAGGAAGTTAGTTTTTAATGCATATTTAATTATATTCTAAAATGTTTTTTTCAATATTCTATAAAATATCACTGGGTAGGGCGTGAGATATATTTAAATATTAAAATTGTAACTGCTAGAAAAAATGATTCATCAACGAATAGCGAGTGTATTAAGGCCTTGATAATTGGCCTCAACAGAGCACTTCAGAGCTGGCACCGCGTTGATAATGTCTCCGATATTGTTAATATGTATTTGCAGGCGACGACGATTACCACTTACCATCAGGTGGAGCCTTTGGATGTGTAAAATGAAAAATAAAAAACTTACAGTTGGCCAGCTCTATATGAAAGGCGGTATATGTATACCTACATTAACATAAATTAAGGTTCACGATAAGTTTAAAAAAAAATGTATAACATGTTTCGTAATACAGCTGTGTTTAAAATTATATATGAAACTTCCTTCATCTTTCGTAAATAAAAATTATCGAATCACTTAATATAATACTAAATTACTAAAAGAATTAATTATAGCCAAAAAAAATACTAAAAAGACAATTGGCAGTAAGCACCACAGTACAAAAATACCCACTGTTTTATCGTAAGTAGGTATGTCACTTATCCTACTCATTTTTTAACACGACAATATACTGTGTCTAAAGACTGACATTTCGTAAGACAAGTTTAATAGTTTTAATGTACCACATTCAATAATGATTCCACCTGGCTCCAAAGCTGGCTTTACCCATGGTTCATGGCTGGTAGTAACTCGAATTGATAGCAATTAAGAAACGCGTGGGACGCCCGCCTAATGGTGGTCGAGATAAAGCTGTAATTAACGAATCAATTCGATTATGGTCGGCGGCTTTGTGCCTCTACGTAGCCTGAGAGGCAGTTTATTAAATTAATTTTCTCATATATTTTACGTTAATTTTATTTATAACTACTGTTGTTTATAGAAAATATTTTTGATTGTAGTATTTTTATAGTTTATAGACAGAGTGATTATTTTTTGTCTGCTAAAATTAAAAACAAAATTGTCACAAATTTTTTGTCTGCTAAAATTAAAAACAAAATTGTCACAAATATCACCATACACGGCAAATGTTAATAAAAATATCGGGATTTCAGTTGAAACCTGTTATTTTTTTTTAAATTTACATTAAGACATCAATAAGCTTTAATTGTACTGAATTGTAATTAAGTAAACATTCTTAGTAACTGCAATTACCCTTTATTCGCCTGATAAACTTAATTAAATACTTAATAATTAAAATATCGTCAGGTACAAAGCCGAGGAGCGGTGCACATTCATCTTACTCCGACGTCATTACGGGGTTCTTTTGTTACAAAAACCGTAATGATCGGTGGTTAGGCAGAATGACAATTAGCGAGCGGCGACAACGGCTTTACGATACGTAATTGTTAGCATTACCATAGACAACTGGAGTTAGTGACGGCTCTGCTGATCGTTGTCGATAGTACCTATATCAAGTTACGAGCATAATATGTATATGAATCTAATGTTTTGTTCATTTCTTATATACATATATAATTTACTAATTTACTAATTTACTATAACGATTACATAGTAAATAATAGTAATTTTCAATAAATAATCTATGTTTTTCTTAACTATTCGAATATAACATCAAAATATCCAACAAAACCTTCATAGATGTTCTTTGGAATAATATTTTTTTGATCGATTATGCTTGCACGTACGATTTATCGATGATTACATCACTATGACAATTAAAAGCTTAGCTGTCCTATAGGATTCCAGCGGCTTACGAATAGACTATAATTCAACTGTAATTTTCTTGTTTTTTAAACATTATTACAGAGAATTTTTTAATTTTTACAAAATAAACGATTTAAGGAGCGGTTCATAAAAATAAGAATGTTTTTAGGTATATCATTCTCCGCTCCCTGCCCTATTGGTCGTGTCGGTGGCAAGCGCAACTGTCGATCGGGAGGTCCTGGATTCAAATGTATTTTTCTAATTTAGATTTTTTAGTAGTGGCTCGAAGTCTGGATATTTGCCCGGTGTATTGCAATAGGCTCATCACTTATTCCACAATGAGACGTAAAGGTAACCGGTAGAACGTGGGAGTGTACTACACTCCTCTGCATAACTCTATGCGGATTACAGGCGTGATGTTATGTAAATGATACTATGTTATGAAAATGAATAAGGGGTGAATTTTATATTTAATATTATTTAAATACGAGTTGCCGGTACTGCCTCACACCAATTATTCAGCTGACAAAATATAACAGCTCGTTCAATTGAAGTTTTCCTCTTTTGCTACTTAACAGCAACACCCTGATATAGCAACTAGCTCTCGGCCTAAGCGCACTGGATACACACAAAACAAATCTTTTTGTCCTAATAGCCATTAAAATTTATTTCTGAGCTTCGAGATATCGTTCTCATTGACATTCGTGTCCAAAACGCTGGTATCGCCGTTATCGTGCACTAATGAGATGTTTTAGCGACCTATCTCGCGTATGAATTTATAGGATCACATCTCTTAATGCACCCCAGACGGTCCATTCGGATACAAAACAAACTTATGACATAAACAAGTCTGTTAAAGACTGAATTAATGAATATATTAGTAATATTTTCTGAAAGGCATGCAACATATTCAAATTTGTAGTATTTTAGTTATGGCAACATTAAAAAAAAGCTAGAAAAAGGTTTGATAATTCTTTAGCAATTTATTTTCTTTTCAAATATTAATAATATGTTTTTAAGATTACCTAATTTATACCACACACAAATATAATATTTTTAAATTTAATGAAAATATTTTTATAGCTATATATGCATATATGTAAACGTAATACAACAAGCTAAATTATGTTAAATCAAATTTATAATCTGTATCTTTTTGTGGCCCTATTAATAATTTTTACATCTTATCTTGAGGGACCATTTAGATCTAGATGCAGAACGTGATTATTTTTTAAAATTATATTACAATTACACATAAACAGACACATTGTGTGTGGCGGGCTGAGCGCACCCACACACGCACACATGAGCATGTAATAGCCTATTATTCGTGTCAGTAATTATGATCGTGGTCCTAAGCGTGTTGGCTGGCGCCGGGGGGCGGCGCTAATGCACGTCGAGGGTCTGGGGCTCAGAACGGATGAGCGACACATAATTTAAGTTGCGTTCCAGTACTGTGAATCATGGGACAATGCTTAGTTTGACATATTATGTAACAGATACTTTTTTATCTGTGAAATTGTTTATTTTTCACTCTTCATCGGTTTACCCATACCGTAGGTATTAAATTAATATACTATTTATAAATTGTATTTTCTTTTGCATAATTATTTAAATTGCCATTTAATTAAACATTATACACGTCGTAATGACGGCCTCGCTGGTCGTGTTGGTTGCCTGTGCGACTGCCGAACGGGAGGCGCTACTAAAATTTTCTAAATGAGATTTTCTAGTAGTGGCTCAGAGTCTGGATACGTGCCCGGTATATGGCAATAGGCTCACCACCTATTCCATCGTGGGACTAAAAAGTAACTGGTGAAACGTGGGAATGTTCTACATTCTTCTGCCTACCTCTTCGGGGATTACAGGCGTGAAGTTCCTTTTTTTTAAATCATGTTTTGTGCATTCAATTTACGTTATTTTGTCTGCAATATGTAGGGAGTTAAAAAGTTGCTGTAAATTTCACATCAGATTGACATGGAAATTTTGCTGCCAAACCTAAGTATCAAGAACATATTCTTATGGTGGATGCATACTGCCGAGTAACCACCTCGTGTTTTGCGTTATTAGCGTAGGTTGCGAATCGATAATTTCTACCTAAATGAACGAAGCGTTCGTGAACTGCCCTGTTCTCATTGGACAATGTCCTTTCCATCCTGGCTACCCTAAACTATGTCCGCGTACCTAGTCAATGAAGCTGTATCACTCAATTTATAATTGTATACTTAGTGATGCTAAATATTTCAAAGTAATAAATTTAGTACCTTAAATAAAGAGAAACAGAACTTTATAACAAGTAGCTGTTACACAATGGCTACCGGTTTTAAATTTAGCCTGATCCCAGCGAGATCATAAAAATTTAGTATCTGAAACTTCGTAGGAATTGGAAATACCTTTCCAACTTCTCTTATAACGTCGTACGAGCAACAAATTTATAGTACAAACTCAGGCTTCCGAACCAACGAGCAAAGTCATACGAGTAGTTATAGGCGAACTTCGAACCTTGGTTAAAGGGTACACTTTAGTTCAGAGTTAAAGGGTAGGATATTGAACAAAGGAAGCATTTAGATCGCACTTCTGTATTTTTTGTTTTAAAATATTTCTTCTAGATGATATTTCACTTAATGATATTCACAATTTTTTCTTAAAGCATACACGCGGTGGTGTGACATATTGGTCTATTAAAAGCATTTTGGACGTAGCCTCATTTATGGATTTCTGCAGTTTGATCGAACTACGTCCTTGTACATCGACTTCGCGCGCATCGTCGCGGCGGAGACTCAAGTTATTCTTTCAGTCAAGCCGATTTACTCCACAATAATGTATCACACTCACGATACATTTAACAATAAAATATTAATTTCTATTTGTAATTTTGCTCAAGTTAAATCGTTGTCACATTTTTATGTAATAAAACAGAAATAACAAATGATAATTTCCCGTTATTAAATTAGACGACAATGGGCACATTAAAATGCATAAACGCCTCCATTCAAGGCTCAACTTTCCGCCGAAATTTCCGCGGCTATCCTACAAAATGGCGTAATTTATAACAGTCGAGCATTATTTTTCAGCGTTAATTAAAGCTATGACGAAACCTGAATATGATTAATTAATTATTTACGTAATGCCATGATATTCTGATATGAAAAATGTTAATTAAAAATTATTGATCATCGCGGCGAAAAACCATACTTATTAAAATTAAATTGGCTATGAACAAAATAATCGCATTAATAATGTTATTCTGTCACTGTCATTATTATTTATTATGATTATTATTGAGTATGATTATTTTTGACATTGTTATTGATGCAATTCAATTGAAATTATAAATTTATATTAAGGTTAAGATTCCAATGTAAAAATGCAATTTGTCATCACTTGTCGCAAACTTGACTGATGCAACGTTGGTATTAATGATTGAATGAGGAGTACGTCTGCCTACCTCTTCGGAGATTATAGGCGTGAAATTATGTCCAAATTGAAGTTAGTCACAGGCGTTTACTTGTTGTTGAAGGCTGAAGTAAGACTTACAATTCCAGCTCTAGACAGAAATACATATCGATTAAACACTAATCGGAAATGGTTTTATGGTCGCGTAGGTACTGCCCGGGCGGATCGTGTAAATAGGTAATATAGGTACCTTTTTATCACAAATCGTACTTAGTACACAAACATGTTTATCTCTCCGCAATATCGCGGAGTTTAAAAATTCCAAAGGTACTTTGACATAAAAGAAGCCACGCCAGCGAATGATTTTGCCCTTTGAAATGAAGAACGAGTATTGCAGATTAATTCGCTCTGGCATTCGTCTTTCTCCACTCCAACCCCTCTCAACCAGAATCAGGTCGAGGGAATGTACAGTAATCGACCGGGTTTAAAATGGTCGTTTGGTTGAAAAGGTTTTTTTATATTCATTTCGATATAATGTATGTAAAAGTTGGCTTTGAAAAAATTGTTTTACTCGAGCAATTTTCTTTAAAAAAGACAAATTTTGTTATACTTATAAACATTGTTTCCTACAAATATATTTATATTAAGCTTTACGAATATATTGATTGATTACAGGTGATAAGTCGTCAGCCAGTTGCCACTGCCCACCCTGGCCTACTCTGAGTAGTTAAAATTATAAATCGTTAAATCTTTGGTCCAGTACATGGCAATGACTGCCCCTTTGGTCCTAGTCGTGTTTTGGTTGCAATCGCGACTAACAATCGGAAGATTCTGGGTTCAAATCCCGGGTCGAGAATGACAGGATTTTTCCAATTTAGATATTCCAGTAGTGGCTCGGCGTCTTGAAACGTGTCGAGTATATGGCAATAGGCTCACCACCTATTCCATAGTGGAACGTAAACGTAACTGGTGAAACGTAGGAGTGTGCAACATTCCTTTGCCTACCTCTTCGGGGATTACAGGCATGATGTTATCTATTTATGGCAATAGTCTCCTCCCTTATTCCATAGCGGTATGTAAACGTAATTTGCTACTTCGGAGATAATAACTCACTCATGGAAGTATACACTGGGCACATTCGCACGACCTAATTCTCGTCGAGAGCGCTCACCACTCACCGCTGTGAATGAATGACGGAGGAAATGAAACTATACCGCAGATTCCAGTTGAACTGTAAAGAGCAACTCATTTGTTCGTTCTTGTCTCTTTTCAATAAAGTATTCCCTGCGAAACGGCTACTACATTCTATATTTACCTATAAATGCCTTACTAATTGAACAAGTAATGCTGCACGTGCTAAATCATATTTAATCCATCTATGTCAAATTATTGATTTGTTTAACATAATTATATTGCTATTTTAATCGATAAAAATAAATATACAAAATTAATCTTGAGTTAATGCATTTCAGTGTCTGATAGCGTAGTATGTTTATAATGTGCATTTTTTTTAGTGCATATTGTTCGGGTCATACTTCACTGTAATTGTATGAAGTTAACAGCTAAATTAAGTATATAATACAACACACGTGTGATATAATATAATATATGTACATATATGTACAAAAATAAATGGTTCGTTACGATTTTCGACATCGAACCACAGATTCAAGGCAGTACAATCTCTCAATTGTTATACACAATGTAATATTGATGTACATATGTGTTAATATACTACATATATTATGCTGGGATTCGGTAATGGCTCTATTATATAAGAGAAAAGGTTGCGGTACGCACGCGCCGCTTCCACGCGGAGAGCGTTAAGTGTTTGGAGTGGTAAAAAACATTCATCTTTCACAGACGGCGGATTTTTCTATAGACACAAACGGCATATAGAGAATGTCATCATTACAAAATCGATGGCCCGTGGTATTGAATTACACATAAAATCAATCACGCCTGCAATCTCCGAAGAGATGGGCAGAGGAGTGTAGTACACTTCGTGTTTCCCCAGTTGCTTTTATGTTCTCCAATAAGGGGGTGACTTTACTGCCGCCCAGCGGGTACGAAACTTCACTCCGAGTCACTACTAGAAATTGGAATTGTAAATTTTATATCGTAATATCCAATAAATAAATTTATTTTATTAATATGACATATAATACTAGTATATTTTTTCTGTGCTCTCTGCCTACCCCGCAAGGGACCTGGCGTGAAGATATGTTTGTATGTATGTATATTTTTTCACATTTTGTTTAAGATATCATCTAACCAATAAATTATTGTTATATGTTTTCATGCCGTGAAAAAAATAAATCTATCCTGACGGGTGTCTCTAAGGGTGCAATAGAAACAAGGCGGATTGAAATGAAAATGCGAAGCCTTAAAAATCGTACTCAGCAGTCATTCGGCGGCGTTTCACGAGATTCGTTTTTTTTTCAATGGCTCAGTTTGAACGTGTTGAGTAGAAGCGAAATCGTTTTCTCTTTTGTTGAATTTAAAACGAGCAGAGGTAACTTTTTTATTCACTTCAAAAAATTGGGAGGATGTCACTTTCCTTTGTATTTTTTAACCGACTTCCAAAAAGGAGGAGGTACCTACTCCATTCGTCTGCATTTTTTATGTGTGTCTCCTCGTGACTCGGTCATTCAAATGGAACGCAGAACCTCTCGATCAGCACACGCGCTTGCAAGCACTCAATCAAAGAGGTACTCACACTAAACCTCTCTGCCTACATCTTCAGAGATTACGGCTATCATTTAACGTATTACGTTTTAATATAATCTGATATCCTCCAATATGTATTACTGGAATTGGATTGGTTCAATAAAATGCATCAAATGTTCCAATACAATGTATTCAACCTGCTAATTGCTGTGTCCCGATTATAATTTTGTTTACTGTAAAATCACGGAAAAAGCTTATTAAATAATTATAATATAAAATATAATATAAACTCTCTATAATTAAACTCTCTCAACATTTTAGCTAACGTCTTAATGTTTGTACATTACCTGTGGACTAGTTTCAAGTTTAATAATTTGTAGGTATTCAAAGTCCTTATTAACGTGCATACAAAGCGCCAAACCAAGTTTCCACCGTAGCGAGGCGCAGTAAATTGGCTTCCCTGTTTATTACCTTTACTGCGATATTTTCAAAAGTTCCTTTTTTCTCCTATTCGCTTTCTGTCTATCAAATGAAGTTAAATATCATTCGTACTAAATTTTAGTGATGAATTTTTAAAAATGTTAATATCTTGAATGTTAAAGTTTATTTTGGATGAAAAATATTGTATATTTTAAGTTTCAACATAAATATAAATAAGCATAGCAATAAAATATCTCCAAATTATTCACGTTACTATAAAAATACAAATGTTACATTTAATGGTAGCCCCGGGCGGATTTTCTTGCGTTTCTTATTAAGTTCATAGGGAATTGAATACCTATGCTATTGCCATATATAGGATGTTCGAAAACCAAATTGGTACATACATAGGCAACTGCAATGAGAACGAATACTTTGTTGTTCATATGTGCAACTGTGAGAGATCTAATCCATTTATATAAAAGCTTTTTACTGCCTTGACTGGCCCGTTGGTGCAGTGGTTAGTGAACCTGGCTGTTGCGCCGCGGGTCGTGGGTTTGATTACCAGTCAGAATAAATATTTGTGTGATGAACACAAGTATTTGTTCTGTGTCTGGGTGTATAAAAAAATGTATTTAAGTATATATGTATTTATATGTATATGTAATTTATCAGCCGTCTGGTTACCATACCACAAGCTCTGTTGATGCTTAGGTACTTTGGGATCAGATGGCCGTGTGTAATGTCCCAAGAAATTTAAGATATTTATTAATTATCTCTCGTCACATAAATTATTTAAGTCGGGGGGTAAATTATTTTATCCTATTTCAATTACATTTTATCCGGGGT
>DWDW01002437.1:0-10228 GCA_018245635.1 Mimoniades versicolor eupheme
CGCTATGTTTTTATATACAACGTTCACAGTTTTTCTGTAGTGTATTTAGTATCAGCATTGCATCCGTGCGAAGCCGGAGCGGGTCGCTAGCAATTCATAAGTTTTAAAACTTTTCAAACGCACGGGGCATAAAGTGCAGACATGAGTAAGTTTAAGAGTATGAAACATAATCCATAAATATCGGAGATATGTTTTATATTGATTGTTCGATTGTCACGATAGGTCTTATAATATTTAGATAGCAAATGATTGTATTGTATCAGTATGTTATGTTGTGAAACAGTCCCAGTTGAAGTCGAATGAAGTGCGATAACAATTTGAGAAACAGTGGATAGTACGGAACTACCGCTTTTAGCTTTCAACTGGAATTCATGTGAGAACTACGGTTAGGAATCTAGATATAGTAATTGTTCCGGCGTCGTGCTAACGAATTCCTAAAGGTATTATTTCTTTACATACAGTTTTCTAGAATGTTCGGTTATTTGGACAAGGTTATTTCGAGCATTAACAATATACATTTTGTGCACTACATACAAAATGTATAATACTGACATTGCTTGTATGCGTTTTATATAGTTTGTAACAAGTCAAAAATTATAAGAAGAATCACAACGGCACTAACAAGAATTGTATTAAAAAATAGTAGAAGATAGCTAAAATAGTACAGTTCTTGTATGTTTTCTTTTATTTATGGTTTTACTCGTAGGAACTAAAACGATTCTTGTGACTCTGACTCAATTAAAGCAAATCCCGTATTCAATTAATTTCCATTGAAAGTATTAATTTAATTGAAACACCGATAAAATAGTCAAAGAACGTAAAGGTTTTGACCTGTAACCGCTAAAAGAAAATTTACTGAATTCCATTAGTACACTTTCTTTCGAGGTGGCAGTTAATTAGTCTGAAAATTGTGTAAGGCTCGTCGTACAATTATACTGGATTTGTTTTAGTGCTGTTATCGTTGCTAATCTGTGGTTTATCGCCATTCGTTTTGTAACTGTTCAAGTCATAAAAAGAACAGAACTAAGCAAATTTTCTATGTGTCCGTTTAGACAGGATTGGAATTATATAAAAAAGTCACGCTCGTTAAATGCCGCCGTTGTCTAGAAATGCGTGCACGCCCTTGCCCTAAACAGGTCAAGGTTGTGAGTGCGGGGGAAATAATGTTGCAGCGGTTCGCCCTTCGGCTGTTAAGGTACGCAAATGTAATTTTTGTTAATGTAGTAAACAGTTAGGTTAATAAAATTTACAAACCTTTTCATATAATTAAATATTCAGGTCGATCTATGATACAATTTCCTTCTGCCTGAAACAAGGTAACGCCATCCAATTCGCACTAAGCCATACCATACCATTATGCCATATACCATTTGATTTCCTTTTGTATCATCAGCCGCTGTACCATTCAAACATTGTCATAGGGTCCACTCTAACCGCGGTACACTGGAATCAGAAAAAAACATTATCGGTTGGCCAAGATAGATCTACTAAAGTTGAAGTAGTTCTTACGTTACGCATGTATAGTAAATGGGATTATTCCTCTTAACTCGTTCTCAAAAAAGATACGCCACATTATATATTTCTTTTATCATAAACGAGCGATTACAAAGATTATTTTCATAGCTAAAAATATTTTTGTTAAATTTGCTCTTTCTGTTTTGCGAAATAGGTGGATAAGTACTAATGTGTAATAAATATTTTTCTTAAAACCTAGAATATTTCTAATAAGCGAGTAATTAAATCGCTCTTCGCTTCTGATTTGAACAAAACAATTACGCGGCGTAATATTACATACGAGGGGTAATGAATGCAGCGCATTATTTACCGGCACTAATGTCACAATGTAATGAAATTTACGATACTATCACATTCTGTTATTATTGACTTGTAACTGTGAAATGTTATTGTAAGTGGAGTTTCTTTCGCCGCTTCTTCTCCATAGCGAGGCATTTTCCGAAGCGGTGGTAGTTTCATCTTGACGTAAAAAAAGTGTTGTAATCAACCAATTTTGAATAAATGATATTTGAATTTGAAATTTGAAAAAAAACGAACATGAATAATTACAAAGTTAATTTAATTGCACGCTATTGTCATAAAATTCTTTAGAACATCATAATAGAGAAAGCTTCAAAGGACTTGTGCCATTAAATTTGAAGTAGAAAAAGTGGCCGGCTGGTTATATCGTCTTTAATATTCTAAAACTCAATTAGATCCTATAAGTATGTAGGTACGTATGTATAATATCATACAGTACCTACAACTTACTCCAACAACAACAAGCAGTTCATACCGCGGCATGTATCTGGTCGCACGTGTAATTTGCTTATAAAAATCTTACATGCACTGTGTATTAATGGCGGACAATTTGCTTACCACATTGTCTAATTTTAAAAGTAGAAAACGTGAATAAGTTTTAAAACTTATTAACTTGTTACACAGTCCCAGTACCCATCTGTAATCGTAACCGCATTAACAAGGAGACATTGCTTACTTGATCCTGTTTCACATTTTCCACGGTGAAGTTGAACCAAAACCTGGAGCGCGGCCGGCAGGTGTCTGGTCGGATGTAGAGATCGTACTCCAGCTCGGTGACGTGGTCCGCGCGGCCCAGGTTGCCGCACTCGAAGGCCGCGTCGAAGCACAGCTGGCCACGCTTCGCCTTGCCGCTGTGCCCCGGCGGCCGCACGATCAGCCTATTCAAGTTCCCCAAACCACCTTCTCCATCGCTCTCTTCACTGTCTGATGAAAGTGTTGGATTTACTAAACTAATTCCTGCGCAGTCACCATAAGTGTTTTATTTATTTTATAAATATAAGAAGTCAGAAGTCTCCGTAACCGACGTGCCTGTATGAAGACAGTGGTGACTGTGACATAAGCACCTCAGGTATGTATCTATGGATAGACATATTTCGCACGGAGTGCTCCCTGCCTACCCCGTACAAAACTAGGCGTGATGACGTAATAACAATTAAAGTTTAAATACAATAATTCCAAATACCGTCAGGATTTCGAACGTAAATAGAGGTATGTTCAAGATCGTCCACAATAGCTGCCATTACGGACACCGCTTAAATTGCACTAGACCGCCCAAACAAAAGCCCTCGCCTTCAGTGCTTGAATAGGATTTATACGTCAATTCCATAAAAATAAAAAACAAATGGTTTAACAGCTAACCGGGCAATGATTTCACGGTAAGTGCAAGTTACGTAGCAGCCTGAGGAACACCGTTTACCTCACACGCTATAAGTTCAAACGGTTTATTTTGTAGTCAATTGAAAATTTACACATAGCGCCCTCCCAGCAACTAGGTTAAACTGCTAAGGCGTACGGCGTACGTTGCATGTTTTTTTCAAATATTATTGTTAAGAGTTTATGTAGAAGATTCAATAAACACAATATACTTATTGATTAACTTCCGTAGCTTCGCGTTCTTTAATATCAACGACGAATGTTAAGGATCTTTCCTCCTTATCTTAGTTTGTCAGACACGGAATTTTCAAAAAAATTTGAGGATCATTACGAAATTCCATAATTTTATAAGACGCTTCAGTTTCCTCTAAACTTATAAAACATTCCAGGTTCTATAAAACCTTAAAGCCAGGAGACATATGTGGGACCTAAGTATACATATACAATACATAGTATTATTGTGAAATTTGAATTAAAAATTCCGAGTAGTGGCGTAAAAAAAAAACTTTTTTTTTTTAATTTTGCTACATTTTCTAAGCCTGAAATATTCCACTGAGCAAACAGTCAATTTTAAAACCACAATAGAGACGTTATCCGTCACGATCCATAATAGATTTAAACACCCATTGTAAGTGAGAATCCAATCTGTTTTATGTTTATTCAATGCACGAACCGACAGCGAAGCAACATACCTATGGAACTATTTTGAATTGAAAATGCATTGGTAGCCTGCGCGAACAACTTCCGTCACGGCCATATACAACTATGGAAACGCTACGACTTGAAGATATAAGTTTTAAGGATGATAATATGTATTTCTATTCCAAAGTTTTGAGGATATATTTTTTTTGTAGATCGTTGAATTTTTACGTGGAAACGATGAACATCATATTTCCTGTTGCTTATTAGTACATACATCATCATTCATAGATGAAAGTCATAAAACTGATATAAAAATCATTAGGTACACAATAATATATGAACTCATATGCTTCCCATTTCTTTTAACGCACTCTAACACTGAGAGATTAGTATTAAAATTATACGTCTAGAAATGTCGCAAGAATTAAATATTTACATTACCGCAAATAATAATGTTTCTGAACGTCCCCGCCGCCGCGTCAGCCTACCCAGTCGTTTCCTAGAATATTCGCTAGAGGGGTAGGAGTGCGGGGAAAAGGGTAGTACTCTTGCGCCGCACATTTAACCCCCGCGCGTTTTTCAGGGAGCCTCCCAACTCGATCCAGCCCGCGCGTTCCCACACGCTCTGTACAAGTCTATAAGTTTGTCCTGAATATATCTAAATTGAAATTGAAACCGTTAAATAAACTCTATACGTAAACATACATTTTATATTTTGGTACTAATCTGATACCTATTCATGAAATCTGCAGAGATTTAAAATATAATTTAATTTGTATGTTAATGATGAATGTAGATAACATTAACATCAACCTGTTTCAATCTACTTCTAAGCATGGACTTCCCGTGGGGGGTTTTGCTAGTAACCCCTGCGCTGGATAAGCGATGGAGATGCAGTGCACAGCTTCACGCGTCGCGTACGATGATACCTTCCGGTGCAAAAGGAACCTGTACCTAGGTTTGTTATATATCATTATGCACCAATGATAAGTGAGGTTGGATTGAGCTCTTCACATGGAGTTTGGAATCTTACACTTCCAATAGTCATCTATAACGAATTGCTGTCATGCATATGATATTGATGACAATATTAAAAAATTCCATCGCTTTCCATAGAAGTAATTACTTGAACAAATTTTACTAATGTGAAATGCCTCTGTTATAATTCTTTTACATATTAAACGTTTCGTGAGAATCCATATATACATACGAGTACATACATGACTAGACAACGTACTGCCTTAACGCACGGGCTTCCCTTCATCCTTAATCCCGTAAACACGTTCGTAAGCAAAACCAACATGAACATAAATATTATTACATAATTAAACAAGAGAATTCCTATGCGATATGTAAAAATATGTAGATAATAATAATAATAAATGAACTCAGTGTACATGGTGTATTTAAATTTTTAATTGACACTAACCTAAAACACCAAGACGGTGTAGACATTTAACAAATGTAAAGCCTTAGTCGAAACGATCACGCGATTTGGCAGGTTTCCTACTGTAACCCTACTTGGCTTATAAATAATTAATATCCATCGAATATGCTGTAAAACTTCCGAGTTAAATTAAACAATCCAAACAAGATTATTAATTATTAAACATCTGAAATCTTCGTTGAATAGTAAATGTAAATTAGTTATTTGAACAGTATTCGGACGAAATGTTTATAACGGTAACAATAAGATTTTTTTTTCAGAAACTATGGAAACTATATATCATGCAAGTAATTCAATGCAATTCTTTCTTTTGTTATCAAACTTTACAATCGTAAGAAAGATTACATTGTAGGTATATTGATGAGTTTCTTACCTGACATATTACGTTCACGTCGTCATGACCTTAATGCTTAACATGTCCTGTGTTGCATTCATAATTAAATCATATGCACAACTAAAAACCAGTAAGAGTTGTGTTTTTAACAATTTCTTTCTCTTTTTCTTTCATAACTCGTTACGGATGCTTGTTGCCTCGGTACGATACAAAATTTTGGTGTATAGTGACGAAAATTGAAAAACATTGTTTACAAGAGTTGAGTCTATTAAGGTTGCTAAGCAACTAACTTTCGGATGATTCTTTTTAAATGATTAAGGTTTCTTTTCATCCATAAGATATAATTATTTACTTAATACTTAAATATAATTAATTACCCTTCATATATTTTACCCCTCAAGGGAGGCCTATGTCCAGCTGTGGACTGCAATAAACCGATGAAGATAATATTTTAAGTTACGATTTATTATTTATGAGTTACAGTTGTTGGTTGTGAGAAGATACATGTGTAAGTAAAAATATTTGATAAAAGGAAAAGTACTTGGAATAAATAGTCATAGTGTAGTTCAGAATACTCGATCAAAAATGTAGTAGTGTGAAAGAACATTGTCAATAAAACTTTGTTGCGGTCTAAAAATAAAACTCGTTGCGATATGAACAATGTCATTTATTTTATTATTACATTCATAATTATAATAATAATAATATCTAGCCATCACAACGTCTCACGCACCGCAAACATTGAACGAAGCCCAACGTTACTACAATATTGAACAAATTATGTGGTGTCAAGTATTATGCCAGTCACATACAAAAGTGTTATCCACTAATATTTACATTTTCCAATAATTGTTTTTTTTATGTGAACAAAGTAACCAGCGAGCAGACTGTGCTTGCGAGTAGCTGCAGGTGTGGAGACATCTGCAACCGACCACGAATAGGACAGCTTCGATAGGACTGCTAGTATACCTTAAAGGACCTCGCAGACGCAACTATAATATATATACTATAGCGAGGTATAAGATGATATATTAAAATATATTTTCTATAGCAACGCTTGTGTGACCACATATGCAGTTATTCTCGCGCAAATATTGACCGCAGTGGCGTAGCATGGGTTTTAGCCGACCGGGGCGGGAAAATACATATGTTGCCGCCTCCTTAAAAGTTCCTAGGTCTTGCCTTCTGAGGATGTCAACAAGCAAAAAAAGGGTCTCTTGAGAATCTCGGTGAGCATAAAAATAGGTCTTTTGAGAATCTCGGCGAGCAAAAAAAAGGTCTCCTGAGAATCTCGGCGAGTAAAAAGAAACAGAAAAACTGCTGTCGCCTCTTTTATCGTATATTTCGGCGTTATGAAAATCTCGCCGAGCACAAGTTGGTCACACAAGCCAAGCAAAGTTGGTCACAGATGCGTTGCTACTCTTGAGGCCAGAGTTGGTCACCCCTATGACTCACTTGAACTGACAACCACACCTTCCAAACCGAAACAAATTGTTTTAACAACATTTGTTTCACAGAAGTAATGGATGTAGATACTCGTAATTTTATTGTATCTGGATTATACATATTTATAAGCAATATTTTGATTTGGATTTATTTTAAGAAGCGGATCGTTAATCCATTAAACGAAAATGAACCGAACTATAGTACATAGCTTTTAATATAATAAAGAAAAAACATCACACCTGCAGTCCCCAAAGAACGTGAGTGTATTACTACTCTCCTCTGCCTACCTCTTTAGGGATACCAATTTTAATACGGTTCCAAAATATTAAATGAAACGCTTGATAAAGGTGTATCAAAATCGAATCATCATCTGTACACTCAACTCAGTTGGTAAATTTAAAGGATATGTAAAAATCCCGTTTTTTAAATAAATATAAAATCTAGACTCAAAAATATATGTCTATTATGGCAACGTAACATTTTCCAATGCCGTTCACTTAGTCAATTCAAAATAGCAACAAAATTTAAAATATTCTATGTAGTTACAGTATATTTCAAAAAACTTGGACTTACGATACAGTATATTTGGAAAAGTCATTTTATTTATAAACCGTAGAATGAAAAGGAGGTTCCGTTAAAAACAATCAGACTTATTATTTTCTTACATCTATGTATTTGTTTTCTTTTTGTATAGTTGAGAATAGTTTGTAGGAAAAAGCTTTTACAACAGATAAGGAGCTTTGAAACAGCAAAGAAATTCTCGTATCTGCCAGGATGTTTTATAAAACGTTAAAGTTACTAATTGTTAGGTAACTGATCATGGAATGAGTTTATTAGTAATTTAATTCTAAACTATTGTAGACTCATTAAAAGTATAACAAATTTATATAACATTTGAATCTAATTTTATTTGAGTAACCAAACATAAAACTATTATTAACAAATATTTCACATTTTCTTATAATGTACATTGCTTTCGAAAATGTGTAAAATACACGCACAATACAAAGCATACGGATCTCGGACTGCCTTTTTTTTATTGAATAATACAACTTTAATTGTTTCCATGTAATATATATGTGATGATTATAATTTGTAGAGTTTGTCTGAACATATGTGGTAAAGTTCATACCACAAGTCAAAATACGAAATACTGTAGAATTTGAGAATGGAACCGAAACGTCGTTGATAATTATTATCTTCACGCCAGATCAACGAACCTCTACCCTCATACGCCTAACATGCTTCTTCTGCGTTGTGATTATTCTTTTTTTAACATAATTACTTCTTTTTATAATGGCATAAAACTGGCTGTTTCTCACGCGTAACCATTACACTAAAATTCACGAGCAATTGTCACTGCACGGATAGGGATTATATATTACATTTTTTCTTATTTGACTGGCTCTATAAACACAAAAGATCATAAAATTCTGTAATATTGATTTCATTGTGGCATCCTGATCATTGATATCCTGATAAAGTGATCTTGATCATATTCATATCGGTATTCAAAATTGAAGTTAGATTTCGATTAACTTATAGATTTATGAACTGTTTAAAGATGGGACAATTAATATTGAAAGACTAGTTACATGTATGTACCAGCATTCCTACCTATTCCTTAAAATCTTTCTGAATTATAACCCAATGTTAGGTAAAGAAAATCGAATCTAACAATGTTAAATAATGATGCTTATTGTAACAAATATGACAAAAAAATGTTTCACATTGTAAGAGTATTACTAAATATTATTTTAACTTCTTTATGAGCATAAATTAAAGGTATCATAATACTCAAAAGTAATATTATGAATTATGTAATAAATATATCCATATAGAGAGCGGTACAGGATTGCATATATCCAAGCAAGGATTTATCTATTTAAAACTTTTATTTTTATATCACATGACTTCAATAAAATTACACTTAGTTACCCACTACTTTATTCTTAAATTAACCACTTTTTATTGCGTTAAAAATGTGTAATGTATTAATATTTTCCGCCATAAAATATTCACATTTATAACTTTGCCCCAACCGATCGCCTCCGTTGAACTTTCCGATTTTGTAAACACCCAATTTTCTTAAAAATTAACTGGTTTCAACTGGCTTTAAAGCTGTTTAATTCGGGATCAGCTTGTAACACATATATCATGTATGAAAGTTGTCGGAAGTTTTTGATGATTTTTATTAACTATATTTTACCTGTCAACATTTTAGAATAAAGTAAAAGGAAATAATTTTAAAATAACGTTGAGTCATTTATCTTGTGCAATACAACCCGTCAGCCTGGATATGTCAAATTAATATTATATATAAAAATAAACGTTTCTAAAAAAAACTGTACTGTTCAATACATACATATATCTTGACTAGTACACATTGAAAACGGACTTATAATATTGATATTTTAACATCAAAGGTACTACGTACACATATATTTACTAAAACCTAAATAACAATTATAGACTAAGTCAAATGGGGCCAGGGAACGTCAACAATCCATTTCACAATAAATTATACATTTAATTACAAATATTAAGAAGAAATACTGGAATACAAGATACAACAACAACACCATTATAATGATACAGACGCAAACATCAATATATTGTCTCGAAGAAACTTGAGAAAATACATACCTTTCTACAATACAATTGTAATATACTCGAGGAACAAAAATTACTCTAGCGTGTATTATTAGTTTCTTATAAAGGATTGTAATACATTGAATCATTTAAAAATACAACGATTACTTGTTAAATACTTCTATTGTAATCCATTTTACCACATATTCAGTTCACTCGAGAGATAGCACTCATTGGAATAATGTTTTCGTGACTGATGATTCTCTTGTTAACAATATGACATACAGTTCAGAGAATTAAATTTGTGAAAATAGATGAGAATTTAATTTCTGACTAATATGCGCTTCATTTAATTTTGAAGAATTATAAACCGGTTATAATGAAGATGTTTTATTATATATATACAGGTGTACTAAGAACGCCCAGTGTTAGGTCGCTAACGTAAAACAAGACTGAAGTACACATAACTTAGTTATGAAGAGCGATGTTTAACAATTAACTTAAATTACCAGTGTTAGAATGACAAAGTGAGCATTTGAGTTCCTATTTGTAATTTTCAGGACTCGTACTGTCTGGAC
>DWDW01002438.1:0-10227 GCA_018245635.1 Mimoniades versicolor eupheme
GATTTTATATGACAAAAACAAAAGGTCATGGTAAGAAAACGAGTCTGCAGTGCATTGTCCGTGCTTAGCGATATGATCAACAGAAGAAAGAAACATTACATCTAGAAGAGATGGTGTGCTATTAGGAAAAAAATATGTAGTTGCTGTGGGAAGGATATGTAAGTTTGCGGAATTTATTATGGAGGTCAGGGTGTTTGATCTGTTGTTATTAGGGTTTACATATTGGATTGTTTACTTTTAAGGAATTTTATATATTTACATTTGCTTCAATTTTGCACTTTCTCGCTATATCCTCAATTTGATAAGAATTAATAAAATTATTGCACATGTAAATTTTGTTAGAAACTAACGAACTAAATTTTGTTACTTTTCAGACATTATTGTTTTTTTCACAAACTTTGACAAACTTGACAAGTGGTGATAATAGTGGCTAATGGTGGATAAAATTATTATATACTATTACGTCGTATGGTGTAAAATGAGCGTCTTCCACTGTGGCAGTTAGGAGGATTACATTACGTGTATTTTAATTTAGGAATCGAAAAATTTTAGAAAAAGATTACGTGGGTATTAGCATTCGTAAAAAGCTTGCATGTTTTACCGTCGACCATTGTTCATGGTAGTAGTAACACTAATTATATTAAGTCTATAACTTTATGAAGAGAAATAATTTATGTTACACTTACATAATGTCTTTCCGATCGTGATCTTATCGTCTGGTGTATACGGAACGCTTGTACCTATTTCGTTTCTTGCGTATATCCTGAATTGATAGGTACTGTTTACACTAAGTTTCTCAATTTTTGCTTTGGTTTCCGTAACAGTCGCTACCTGTTTCCATTTTTTGCCTTCTTGCTTAATCTCCACTGAGTAATCAAGAATGGCAGATCCACCGTTTCTTTCTGGTACATTCCAAGTTATGGTAACGGACTTATGGTTTATACCATAGAGACCCAGAGGTCCCAGAGGAGGTGATGGAACATCTAAAATAATTAAATTACATAAGTACTCTTCCTGTGTATTATTTTCATTAATTATTTTCTGTTATTGTTGGTTATAACTTTTTTATTGTCTATTTTACGATAAATAGTTGTAAAAATTTGATTTTCTATAAATATCGTTTTATAAAATGTTGTGTAGGGTTGCTAGTTTACGATATACAGCGCGAAAACCCTTTGCACCCCTTTTACCAAGATGGCGGCTGGGGGAAAATAGTGGCGAACCCACAACTTGAACTTAAGCTGATACTACCCGCCTACACATCAACAAAATAAAATTGCGTCCTCTGAAAAACTCTTGTCCCCCGGCCGCCATCTTGGAAATTATAAAGAAAAATAACAGAAAATGATTAATTAATTATAGCTTGGTCAATATTTTATCAGGCAACCGATGGTTTTTATAATTTTTAATACACTAAATTAACTATCAAATATTTTTTATGATTTGAATGATTTTTATGATTTGAATGAAATTTTTGATCAACGTACCTTTTTTTAAATAATTGTTTTGTTCTTGTTAACGTACTCTTTAAATATATATACAATTGCTAAATACTTACCGAGTGCAGTCCTAATGACGATCGGCTCACTCTCCAGTGCTTCAGAGATTCCAATAGGGTTTTGTGCCATTATACGGAACATGTATTCACAGTTCTCATTCAGTCTTTGTATGCAGTATGTCTCGACATCCTTATCTACATCGGCTACTTTTACCCATTGATCTGTAGCGGGTTCGTGTTTTTCAATAGCATATTTTATTAGTTCTAATCCACCGTCATCTGCTGGCGGTTTCCATTCAATGGTGACTGACTCCTTGCTTATTTCTTTCATAATTACCGGTCCCTCTGGTTTACTTGGTTTATCTGAAAATATATGTTATTGACAGACAATAACAGAGTATCTGTAATGTTTTTTTTTTAATGAAGTAAGATTTAAAGAAGACCCATAGATATGTGAATATGATGGTCTTTATAATTTATTATTTTTCCTTTTCATCCATTTTTGGTTTCAACGGTTTTTTAATTATATGGAAGATTAAATTGAAATTACCGGAACACGTATTTCGATTCAACAAAATACTTCGTGTTGTGCATTTGTGAACTTATTTCTCATGTACCCTTAGAATATTTCGTACCTATCTTTTTTTAACTTGAATATAGAGTTATGTTTATCTATGTATTTCCAGAACGATTTTAATGTAAAAATAGTTAAACACACTAGGAATAATTAAAAACTTACCATACACTTTGACAGTAATATTAACATTACTTGTTCCTGCTTTATTCTGTGCTTCTATCATATATTTGCCTGAGTGTGAGCGGCTCAATTGAGCTACTAAAATTGTACTCGTATCGTCCTTTAATATCAATTGAATAGTTTTTGAACTTTCTATAAGAGAGCCGTTCTTAAACCACTTAATTTGTGGTTTTGGTATTCCTACAATTAAAGCTGTAACAGACCATTTCTCTCCCACTTTGCATTTCCGATTCATATCCTTCTCTGCGATCTGTATAACTGGTTTTTGCTGAATTTCAAAGTTGCATGAGGTGCTTACTTCTCCTTGGTCATTCGAAGCTATACATTTATAAATTCCTTCTGAACTCTTTGTAGAATGTATAATTAAACTTGCTACTCTATTTATGTAGGTAGCATTGGTGGTTGTTAATTCTTTCCCATCTTTCATCCATGCTAATTTAGGAACGGGAATACCACCAAACATACACGTCAGTTCGATATTCTCATCGGGCTCACCAACCACGTCCTTAAGAGGCTTAAGTACAGTAGGAGCTTCAGCCGTTTCCTGCTTCTGTATTTTGATATATTCAGTTATTTCCGATGCTTCGCTCATACCTACTTCATTAACGGCAAACACTCTAAAGCGATATGATGCCTTCGTTTTCAAATTTGGAATAGACACTTGAGGCTTTAGAACATTTTCAATAGATGTCCATCTAAAAAAAAGAAACATTTAAATATATTTAATTTTTATTTATTATTATTGTTTGCACCATGAAATTTGTTTTAGTTTGGTAACTTTAACCAAAATTTGTTGTAGACTTACTCTGTTGTATTTTGTTCTTGATATTCCACTATATAGCAAATAAGTTCTGAAAATCCTGTGAATTTCGGCTCATCCCAAAATATGTTAATTGAATCATGATCTACTTCTAAAACATTTGGTTTACCTGGTGCGGCGGGTAAATCTGCAAATCCACAAATATTATAGTTAGTGAAAGTTAGAAAATAAGCAAAAGATTTTAACAAAAACAATTTTATAAACATAAAATAGTGCTTGTAATCAGCGAAGATAAATTTTAAGTAGAATCTCTAGTTATAAAATCCAATAGTATCTGACACGGCATGTGAATGCGGCACGCCCTTGCGTGCCGCATTCACTGCCGCAGTGCCGCAGTGCAGTTGATAAAACAATTTTATGGTTTTTCAAATGTAATCTCAAAAGCTAGCATAAAAAACATTGATACGAAAAAGTTTTTCAAATGTAATCTCAAAAGCTAGCATAAAAAACATCATTGATACGATTTCAAGTGAGTTTAACAGGACTACAATAACATTAAAGGGCGGACCGAATAAGAATCTTAAATGATACTGATTAGTAATAACATGTAATTAACTGTTGATTTAATTTATGCGAACATATTGATAATAGAGATAAAAAAAGTAAAAAAAGTAACTTTACGCCTGTAATCCCCGAAGAGGTAGGCAGAGGAATGTAGAACTTTCCCACGTTTCACCAGTTACTTTTAAGTCCGATGATGGAATAGGTGGTGAGCCTATTGCCATATACCGGGCACTTATCCATGTGATAATAGAGAGTTAATGGAAATAAAATAGTATATTAGGAGTAATATTTACTCTTATCTGCGACTTCCACTTTGTAGTAATCCAAGACATTGTGTGGAAGTTTCAAGGATTAAATATTTGAAAAAGCTTTCGTCAATTATTCGCAAATGTGTTTAATATTACCAAAATTCAATGAATTAAAAAAATTAAAGAAAAATAACAATTTTTCGTGATAATATCAATATGTAATTGTTTTACGGCCTCCTTTTCACTGTGAATTCCACCTTGTGTAATCATTCGATTATTATATTTTTTATGTAATTTATGTTAATTTGAAATGAAATTCATTATCTGTTTCGATTATCTCAAGCGTAAAAGTTAAATGTAAGCGTATGAATGTATTAACATAGCTTTGCTTTGTGTTGCGTCCTAGCGACGTTAGAGTTAATTTAAAATATGAAATTGTAAAGCACTAATATCCAAACGCTTACCCAATACGATAACATAAATGTTCGCTTCTGCTTCACCACAATTGTTGGTTAGCCGAAGCTTATATAAACCAGCATCAGATGGCTCTATCTTTTTAATAATTAAACTTGCAGATTTTGAGTCTATCGAGGGCTTAGTATGTTTGGATTTTTTGATAATTTTTGAATTTACAACCCATTCGTCATTAGGTTGTGGATTGGCTTCGTAATAGACACATAAATTGGCATCGGTGCCTCGTTTCAGTTTATATTCATTTTCACTGGTAGTAATTCTAGGTGCAAATTCAGTTACTAAAAGAGAATTAAAAAATAATTCACATACAAAGGCAATTGGAGTTTAAATGTTATTTTCCTCAAGATAGTCTTTATGAATAAAGATTAGTAGTTAACATAAGGCTTTTATATACTCACATAGTCTATATATTGTCATCATTCAACGAGTTTTAATTAGATATTGTTTCCATTTGCAGTGAAAATTTTTATACCAATAACAGTATTTAACTTCATTACGATATCAATTAAATGTTTTCGACCACCCTAATAAATTATACTATTCATTTATCAGTAAATTATTATATTATATTTAATGGAATTATTGTATTTTATGTTTCTTTCTTGCTTCTAATATGATAATGTGATACATATACTACTTACATTCCTTAAATGAACTAATTGGACTTAGTCTATGATGTTAGACTAAATGAAGTTTAAATAATTAAATAAACTACTTTTGACCTAATTTAATAACAACTATACAGTGTGTACTACACTAATGTAACTCGTACTGAAGTATAACCTAGCTATGACAAGAATATAAAGGTCACATTTGGAAGGAAAATTACTAAAAAATCATATTGAATTACCTTGTACTTTTAATTTTGTGTAACACTTTGCATCCAATAATTGACAAGAATATTCTGTTTGATCTTCTTCTGTGCATCTTCGGATAACCAGAGTCCGTTTTATGCCGTCGGAAATTAAAGTAAACTTTTCATTATCTTCTATCAAAGTTTTTCGTTTGTACCAAGTTACGTGAAGATTTTCGTCGGGTACTTCTGTTGTTAAATGAGCGTCATTATTTGCAGATACTACGATAACTTCTGGTAGTCGTATTGTAAAATCAATTGATGGTTCATTGACGATAAGTTTTGCTGTACATCTGTCACTGCCGACCTCACATGAATATTCACCCTTGTCGCTAATAGAACAGTCATAAATTTTTAACTTCTGCTTCTTTCCGTCTATTGTAAGTTGAATATGATTAGAAAACTGTATTTCATTGCCATCTTTAAACCACCTTACTAAGGCGTCACCTTTTGTAAGCTCAATTTCAAAAGTAGCTTTATTGCCCTTAGATGTTTCTTGATCCTGAAGTCGTGTTATAATTTCTGGAGGAAGTTCCACAACGGTTACCTCTGCAGTACATGAGTCATCACGTAATACGCATGTATATTCACCCTCATCGTGCACTGAAGTGTTTCTTATCAGCAATTTACGAACGTTTCCACGCTTGTCTAAGTCATATTTGTTTTTTCTTGCCTTAATTATCTCACCATCTTTTACCCAGAGTACATCAGCTGTTTCCGAACTAATTTCTACTTCTAGAATTGCAATATCCTTTTCTTTTACTTCGAAATCTTGTAATTTTCTTATGAACTCGGGTATTGTTTCGCGAACATTTAATTTCGTTTTCGTTTCCTGATCTTTGACCGTACATTTAATATTACCCGTATCTGATATTTTACATTTTTTTATTCTTAGCTTATGAATTCGAGACTCTTGTATAATTTCCCTGTGATCCATACCACTTAACTCTTTATTATTTAAGTACCACTTTGTTGACACAGTATGCGAGGTTTCACATTCTAGAATAACAGTTTTCCCCTCTTCTACATCATAAGAGTCTTTTAGAAGTCTAACAAACACTACTTTATCAACATCAATAGTTACACGAGCACCATGAGAAGCTTTACCAGCGGTATTTGAAGCAACACATTTATAGTCACCAGAATCAATTTCTGAATCAACATTGCTAATAGTCAATTCTATGTTTTCACCGTCAAATGTTTGTTTGACGGTCTTTGAAGGTGTAATTATTTGGTTGTTCCTATACCAAGTTATAGATGGTACGGGATTACCTGTTACTTTTGCACTTAAACGTATTGTACCCTTTTCTCTTACAGTTAATTCTTGGAATCTATTTATAAATAGAGGTGGCTCCGCGTTTTCTTCTGTAGTTTCTGTAAAAAAGGATTTAAATTATATTCTGACTTAATCAATGAAAACAATTTAATAAATAATGCCTAGTACCTATTTACTTGACTATTTATGCGCACGAAATAGAGCAACGTTTTTAAATTGGCTTATTTTTAATATTTTAGATTTAATTGTTATGGTTTCGGTAATAAATGTAAACAGCGTAATAATCAGGCGATATAAATGCGGCATCACATTTTAATAAAATGTTTATCAATAAATATCTTGCGATTTGAAATTAACGGTATAATTCAAATATATATGTATGTATTATTATATTATAACCGAAAGTGAATTTCCAGTGAAAGATTAAACGGCATTTATTAGGAATAGTAATCAGTTATAAAAAATGTTTATAGTGAATTACAAAGATAAAATAGAGAAATAATGACTTCCATAAATAGCTTTTTGTTTGCTATATGAATTAAAGATTGCATTTTTCCTCACGCGTTACTGACAAACAGTTTTTGGTTTATGTACTAAATATTTCTAATTAAAAAATGTATATGCTTATAATGATACTATACCTTCAATAGTTATTACAGCGCTAGTTTCTGTTGACCCCTGAGAGTTCATTGCTTTTAATGTGTATATTCCCTCGTCGTTACCTTTTTTTGGCTTAATAATGGTCAAAGTATAGGTGTTACCATCAGATTTCTTCGTGTCTTTGTCAAGAGGCTTATTATCCTTAAACCATGATATTTTAGGTTCTGGGTTTCCCACCACCTGAGTAGTAAGTACAAAACTATCGCCTTCTCTAATGGTCATATTTCTTAGAGGCTCTATAACTTGGGGTTTTTCTTTTTGATCAGTTTTAATTTTTAAAACTATAGGCAAACTTGCTTCTCCTTCTCTATTAATAGCTAATACAGTATATGTTCCCTCCTGAGATTTTTTCACGTTTGTTATTTTGAGAACGCTACAGTACATATGCATATCTGATTCTGTGGCAATAGAAATATTGCTGTGTGGTATAATTTCTTCACCTTTAAAGAACCATGCAATGTCTGGTTCTGGGATGGCTACAAGTCTGCATTCCAAAAATATCTGTGAACCTTCTTCGACATATTGAGCTTTTGGTCTTTTGGAAAATGTCGGAGGTATACCTTCTAATATATCAGCCAGAGATGACTCTCTTGAAAGACTTTTACGAGATAAAATTGTCATTTCTGAGCCGTGATCCGAAAGTGGAGCATCAACTGTTAACTCGGTAGTACTTGAAGCAAATCCAGAAGCATTTTTCGCAACGCATGTGAACGTGCCCGCGTCCTCGGGAAATACCTCCCGAATCACTAAAGTCGCTACATTATCATCATCGTAATATATGTGGAAGTCTTGCGATGGTTTAATTATAGCGGTTTGTCTAAACCATGTTATTTGTGGTCTAGGGTATCCTTCCACTTGACACTCAAACTGGACCGTTGATCCATCTGGTGCATGTTTTGGCCGTAACTTTTCAACGAATATTGGAGCTATAGCTTGTTCTTCCGATGTTGGTTCTAAAAATATTGATTTAAAGCGTAAATGATTAAGCCAGTAATGATGTAAAATTATAGATAGGGTCTTGAAAAAGTTAATTATTATACTTACTTTCAAATACAGGTAACTTATCTATCTTTTCGTTTAACTTCTTCTGTAAGTATAATGTATAGTTAGCTTCGTCCATCAAATATTGTGCAGGAACCCATCCCTTTTCCTCTGTAAGATGTTTCCGTACAAACCACCAATCCTGATTTGTAGTTTCTAAAATAATACAATGTGATTATATAATTAGACAGGAATGGCAACGGCAAAGAGTCAAAACCTAGAAGTTTGTACTAATCGAATATCAAATCAAGCTTAATAAGTCCACTACTGTACATGAACCTTCCCTGTATGGGGTTAACCCCGCTCGGTCCTGGGGTTTTCGTATTCAATTGCATCTAGCTGTTTTCTTAATGTCTTTCAATCAGCTGTAGATAAGAGAGCTCGTTGAGAGACATCAAATTTGCGCATGAGGCCTACATTAAAATACCATGTCTTCCCTAAATCTTAATAAATTAATATTATTTAATATCAAGTGATTTTGTCTCGTGTTCAGATTAGAATATTTACAAAAGGTTAAATGCTTGTTTTTATAAACATACGTACCTAAAATATATAACCTTTCTCCCTCTACAAGGTTGATCGCTTCGTCATTTTCTGCTACGTAGGAATATACCGCAAAAACTGTATCACCGCTGCGTATGTTGGTAGGTGTTTCTAAAATAAATTTTTGCAAATTTAAGGTGACGTAACTTTTAACTTTTACTTTTCAAATTTAACTTTTGTAAGTTTAAAAACCCCTTTATGATCAATCATTAAAAAGATTTTTTATTATAAAAAAGTAATATCTTAACCACACGGAAGCAAAGTCTATAACAATGCTGTTTTCTAATTATACGTTATACGTCAGACATATCGCCTGTTGAGATTCTCCATTTTTTCTTTACCTGAAAACTCTTGTTGTCTAGATATGCTCATTGCAGCTCCAGCTTCTGGAATTAAAAAAAACATTGGACGTATTAATTAAGACCACATAAATTAAACAATTATTAAAATACGGGTATGTCTTAAAGCAGAAGCTGTAAATTTTCATTTTTGTTAATAAAACAAGGTACTGAGTTTTTTTATGAAATTTTTTATTGCATCAGATTTCTGAATCCTGATGATGAATGTAAGCCTCAGCAATTTGAAATATTTTTCCTAACTTGTACCTTGAACCGTAGAAGCTTTTAATGGTTTCCGTTTTGTTAAAATTGTGAGTTTTTCTTCTTCGTATGTATCTTCATATGTTTTCTTAGGTTTGAATTCAACACTAAGTTCCTCTAATTCTTTTACTCTGTACTCTGGTTTTTTGGGTTTTCTTTTAATAATCATTTCAACGTTATCATCCGACTCTATTTCACTAACAATTATCTCTTCAGCCTGGCTGCCATCATCCACTTCTTTTTCTAGTTGTATAGATGTCTCGTCGGCAGCCTCAAATACACTTATCTGTTTTTTCTTGGGTTTTAATACAACATGACTAGAATGGGAAAGTTCTTCTTGCATAAAGTCATTGGACTTTGGCTTAATATCAAAGCTTATTTCCTCTTGTTCATTAACAGTATATTCTGGTATTTTATTAAGTTCTAAGTTAATATCGAGAGTAACTTGTTCTTCAACTTTGGGTTTTAAAATTGTAACACTTGAGATATCCTCTGCTGTGACATTTGTTGGTTTTTTTAAAGGAATTAGTACGTTAGATATATTATCTTCCTGTTCATTTTCAACGTCAATAATTTCAACTATGCTTGTGCCTCCCTCATTTTCTTCGTCTTCGTAAAATTTAATTGAAACTTCATTGGCTTCTTCGCCAAAGGTTGGCTGCCGCGCTGGTTTTAGCTTAACTTTACTTGACATCGAAATTTCCTCTTCAGCATATGAATCCAACTGGATATTAAATTCTTGCTCGACGTCTTCTTTTGTTTTAGTTGTTTTAGGTCTGAAAGTCACTATTTCTGGCTCGGTTATTTCTGGAAGAGGGACTGATGACTTCCGAACAGGTTTTAACTTCTTTTTAATTGTTATTTCATCAGTTATCTCATCAATTTTTTTAACACTTGGTCGTCTTGGCGTTATTGTAAATTGCTCAGGTTCATCTATTATATTAGGAACATCCG
>DWDW01002439.1:0-10227 GCA_018245635.1 Mimoniades versicolor eupheme
AAAAACTTCATTTGGCCGTACTGAAAAAAGATACTTTTTCACTTCCGACTTTGTTAATTGCTGCAGTCGAAATGTACTTCTTTAAGCACTCGGTAAGAAATAATATTGTAATGTGAATGAGAAAGATGTAATCGGATATATTTTGTTTGTGTAAATATTTATATTTTTTTATTTGTGAATTCTTCTAATTATTTCATTGAATCGAAATAAACATTTAGTCGCGAAATCTGTTACGGTTTTAGTTAAATCGGACATTTAGTAGCTACAAAAATACGGTCCCGTAAATAACATCAACATTTTAGTTTTTAAAAAACATTTTAGTTTTTAATGAGCATGTTGATTCGGACAACAAATTTTTGTAAGATGAAATATTTTGTCTTACAAATATTTCTGGATGTATGAAATGGTTCGTACTTCTCATATTATAATTGCTATTGCTTGCTTAATGTCACTAATGTCAGTGTCAAAATCAAGATAATTGACATTGTTTCGGTTAGAATGTTAGATGGTTCAGACACATGATTATCTATTAAATGTGTATAAAAATATTTAGTTTGTTTATTTTCGGTTAAATACGTTGTATTTGCAATTGGTTAAAGGACAAAAATGTCTTTTTCATTTGGTTCTACGACTAACCAAGGATCTGCATTTGGATCTGCGGCCAAACGTGAGTTATTTATGCTATCACTTAAGTTTCTTCATCATATTTTAAGTGCCAATTTAAAAAAACTGTAAGCTTTATTGTAATATTTCTTTATTTAGACATGTTGATGATGATCCTTAACCACGTACAAATTTTTCATTACAGCGTCATTTTCGTTTGGCAGTACTAATACGGCCACCACAAGCACAGCTGGATTTGGTGGTTTTGGCACAAACACTAGTTCGTCTGGTTTTGGTGCGTTTGGAGCTCCAACGACAAGCTCAGGTATGTATTTATATATTTTGTGTGAAAGTGAATTGGTGTTTAACTAGGTTATAGTTTATTTAAGTAAACAAAGTAGCTAACGAGCAAATAACAGTGAAGTAAGAGCAATATAGACACCTGTTCCGCACACTGACCTGGGCTGTATGAATAGGACTGTTAATGTCAGTTAATCTAGTTTAGTGTTTCCCAAACATTGTTGTGCCATGGCCTGGTAATTTTCGTACTGCCCCTTTGCGACCCCCTTAACACTTTTAAACCCAAACTAGTTCCATTGGGTATAATAATATGTATTTATTAATAGTGAAAAGGTTTTATTTATTAGTACTGCATACTTTGGTATTGTCACTTATTTGCTGCCTTTTTTTACTAATGAATCCAAGTTCGCGAAAAATGACGAAAGTTTTATCCTAAGATCTGGTCCCACTTCATCTTGATAGTAGGTATTATTTTTAAAACAGGGTGGGTATGTTGCCACCCAGTATTTTATTCTGATGGCCTGGTACCAGGTCGAGACCCAGTAAATGGGAAATGCTGGTGGGTAATCTGGAAATCTAGTAGGTATAAGCTGTATGAGATCATTAATAGTCAGTTTTAAACTGGTGATAAGATTGCAAGAACTTGAGATATCAGTATCATCAGTTAGTTTTGATATGTATTTATTTATTTATTCAAGAAACCTCGTAGCTAAATACATTAATAATTAAAGCAAATAGTAAGAAACAAGGTCAATTACAAGTTTTCACAGATAATAGAGTGTATTTTATAATGGTAGCATAAAGATAATTGTGAAGAACATGTTGAAGAAGTGTTTAGGCTGACTGCAGTTAATATCCGAGGCTGATTATAGATGTCTGCTACTGTATGGCAATTTTAATATTTATTTAATTTAGTATCAAGACTATTTTGATTTCAACTTGATTCAAATTATAACAATGAATAATATGACATGGTGACATTAGTTTTCAGTTTAATAATTCACCCACCAACTAGCATGACAAAACATGTGTTTTATATTTTATCATTTTGTATGTATGTATCCATAAAAAAATCTAAAAGTTTTATTGATGGTAAGTACATGACAACTTTTTGGTGTTTTCTGGAAAAAAATGTTTACAAGTCTTATAGAATTTATCTTGTTTTTTTTTTTAATGTCTTATAAAGACCCATAGAACTTGTATTGGTTAGTTGGTTTTTTTAGTTTGACTCTTGAAGAAGCTCAAGTGAATCATTAAGAGGAACAGTGGATGACTTTACCAATACAATGTTTTAGTTAGATCTTTCAAGGAGCAATTAACAATCTGCTAACCCGTACCTGGCCAGCACGGCAGACTATGGCCTTAACACTCTTATTCGGAGACCCATGTTAAAACAGTGGACCAATGAAAGGGTCATGAAAAAAAAAGTAGTATACAGGGTGTATACTGTGTTCTTTTAGCTGCTCCATTTGGTGCCCTTGGGACCACACCAGCCACTACCACACCATCTCTCTTTGGCAGCACTGCATTTAGTAGCACCACTCCCAAACCCACAGCAGGTAATATTATCTCTGTATTTTAAATATTGTATCCCTTGCAACCTTTTGAGAATAATAATTTGTGTTCATGATTTGAAAAAAAGTGTTTGAATGTTAAGTTAATATCAAGGAGTGAAAGGCTCTTTGTTTGAAGCGACATTATTGCTACTTGAACTAAATATTGGTAAGAATCTTAACAACAAGTCTTTTACCTCTCGATATGTATCTTCTAGACAACTGTGTTATTTACTAGATATTATGTGAAGTCATGGTCCAATGATGCATACAATCTTAATGAACAAAAATAAAATTACAGGTTTTGGTGGTTTTGGCACAGGAGCTTTTGGTACAGGCTCGACTTTTGGAACCACTGCACCTACGTTTGGAACTGCTGCACCAACATTTGGAACTGCTGCACCAACATTTGGGGCCACAACACAAGCTAACACATTTGGCACAGGTACCTTTGGCACTGGGTCCGCTTTCGGGTCGACATTTGGTGCAAAAACTGCCCCCACTGCATTTGGAGGGTTTGGTACAACTACCTTTGGACAACAGCCGCAAGTAAGAATACTTCGAATATTAAGAATTATTCACGATTATTTCACTGCTATTGTTGGATTGTGTCACTTTTCCTCTCTGGACACACATTTGTCATGATAAATTTTGGAAGCCTAATTTTCCAGTACAGTCATTGTGATAAGATTGAATGATATTTTGAAAACTAAGTGTTATTAGATGTCTTCTACAGATTTGTCATACCCTCAGTCAACCATCAATATTCGAAAGTTGATGTAGCTAAGAGAATTTGATTGAAATTAAAAATACAGTATAATTCGAAAATATCCCAATTTTTATTAATTTCTTTTATCATCAGTATTTTCTTGAACATCTGCAGTTTGAGACATCATCTGTTTAAGTATGAATTGAATACATATAAATTTTTTTTAGCAGCAACCACAGCAACAGTTTCAGCAACAACAAGGTCCAACTACAGCCCAAGAGGCCCTTGTAGCTGCTATTTACAACTGCTCAGTATTTGGTGATGAGCGTGACCAGGTTCTCGCCAAGTGGAACTTGTTACAGGCTCAGTGGGGCACTGGTATGAATATCATTTCATTTCAATAACATACAATGATGGAATGGAATAAGTAGGGCCCTTGTACAATGGCTCATGTCCATTTTACTTCTCTAATTTCTGTGTGTACATAAATAAATAAAAAAGATTTATTGTTATACAGCTATGGTTCTGTTAATAGAAAGCTACACAGTCTACATGGTTACAATCCAGCAATCCATTTTGTGAATTAAATTTGTAACTTTAGCAAACATCTTGGACTTGTCGGAGTTAAAGTTTCAATATCCCTTATTGTAACAGTGAAGAAACACATTATCACATTCTTTACTGACATTATATTTAATATTATCTTGTGTGCTGTAGAAAATGCAATTAGATTTGTATGACATGTAAATCTGGATTGAGTTGCTTTATTTCTATCAAGATGACATTAGTTGTTGGAACCTGCTCAGAAATTGATAAACTAGAAACCCCCTTTTTACAGTTTATAATTCCTTTTTAGGTCAAGCGTACTACAGTCGAAATGCTCCGGCATTGGAGTTAAATGAACAAAATCCTCAGTGCCGCTTCAAAGCTGTCGGCTACTCACGACTGGGAGGGAGAGAGGACAAGGACGGTCATGTGGCACTCTTGTTCAATAAAGGGGATCAGGAAATTAAGTAAGTCAACCACAATTTTATTTTGACTGACTCGTTGGTCGTGTTGGTTGCAATTGCGATTGTCGAACGGGAGGTCCTTAGTTCGATTTCCAGATCGGACATTACTAAATTTTCTAATTTCGATTTTTTAGTAGTGGCTCGGAGTCTGGATATGTGCCCGGTGTATGGCAGTATGCTCACCACCTATGCCATAGTGGGACGTAAACGTAACTGGAGAAACGTGGGAGTGTACTACATTCCTCTGCCTACCTCTTCGAGGATGACAGACGTGATATTACGTTATTTTATTTTCTGTATTTGATACTAAGGAGTATTTGTACCTAATACATAAATATTTAAGCATAGGTTCAGTAATGTTTGAATATGAAATGAAATATTATCGGTAAATATATGTAACATCGTAACGTAATATCACGCCTGTAATTCCCGAAGATTTAGGTGTAGTACACTCCGACATTTCATTAGTTATCTTTACGTTCCACTATGGAATAGGTGGTGAGCCTATTGCCATGCATGAGGCACATTCAGACTCCAAGTCACTACTAGAAAATCGAAATTAGAAAAGTCCAGTAGTGCCCGGGATTTGAACCCAGGAACTCCCGATCAGCAATCGCGCTTGTAACCAACACTACCAACGAGGCAGTCAGGAATAATAATAATGTTTATGTTATGAGATTCTAATAGGATACATAATATTAGCTTTAATCATACTGACCTATGCTTTGAATATTAATATTATCATTTATCGCATTTTCCAGAAACAACCAACAAGTGTTAATCACATCACTGTCCGGGCTTTTGAGGAATAAACCAAACTTAGTGGTCAATATTGAATCTATCAAAGCTGCATCTGAGAATAAGAGTCAGGTAGGTCAAACAAAGTATTTTCAGATTTTAGTGCTTTTGAAGAGGTCATCACTGGCATGAATATGTATTACACATTTGTAGGCCAAACGGAAGGGGTTAACTGGAGAAGATGGTATTGCTGAAGTTTATTCATCTTTATTGACCGAATGTAACTGTTTTGTTGTTGTGTGGTTGCAAGGGCGACTGACGCATGAAAGGGTAACCCGGGTTGAAAACCCAGTTAGTATACTGTCGACTTTATTGTAATTCAGATTTTATAGATGAAATTTAGAGCTGTGGTTCAGAGTCTGGATATGTGCCCGCTATATGGCATTACTAAGTCTACGGCTCGGTAGCATGGATTGTAAAATATACATATAAAATATGTACTGTCATACATATAAAGATATAAAATATGTATCGTACTACAGTTCTTTGCGTATCTATACCTAATACATTAGTGATGTTACGGTTTTCTTATAAATAATGGGGTCCTTTGACTGCATAGTGAACGGATAGTTACAACCTTTGGTTTTATTATATATGTATATGCCACACATTAATATTTACACATATACATATGTATATGTATGAAATGTTTGTAGTTATTGGTCGTTATGTCAACTTACATAATATTATTATTGTTAACATTTAGTACAAACGCATAATCCTTAGCGATGTTGTCATAGGTAGTGATATACGTGGTGGACAAGAGTGCGGCGGGCGCGGTGGGGGGCGCGGTGGGGGGCGCGCCCGTCGGCGCCGCGGAGCTGGCGGCCTTCCTCAACGCGGGCGCGGCGCGCGCGGCGCTGGCGGGCGCGGGCTGCGCCAGCGTGGCGCCCGTCACGCGCCCCGCCGCGCCGCTGCTGGCGCAGTACCTGCAGACGCCGCCGCCGGGTACGTGGCACGGATACTACCAGTTTGTACGCCTACAGGTTATCGTGCAATCCGGTCGCTCAATGGCGATTCAATCGTAAACTTTACCAATGTAATATTTTGTTAATTAAATCTTAATTAAAGGCATAATATGCATTAATCGAACAATCATGATGACGATAAAAATATTAATTTTGAGGTATATAAATGTATTCATTGTACAGGTATGGATATAAGACTATGGAAACAAGCTCAAGCCGACAATCCTGATCCAGACAATTACATCCCAGTTCCAATAATTGGGTTTTCTGAGGTACTGTATCACATGGTACACTAAAACGTAAAAATGTTAGTGCCGTTTTTATTTACAGCTTGCATTCATTAAATAAACTTATTTTTTTCATTAATACGAATGGTCAGCAATATGAGAGATGACGAATTATTGGCTTTCATTTTCAGCAATAACAGCGGCCATAATTATAGTACTTCACATAATTATTAAACTGATGTTTAACTGTACTGCACTATGAGCGTTAGCTGCTGTTACATTTGCTTTTCAATTTGTTTTGATAGAGCGTTTACATAATATATATTTTAAATAGCGGTTCATATTTTCGTATATTTGCGGCTTCCGTGTTATAATAGACACAAAGTCTAAGATCGTTGTACTTACCATTATTACAACAAATAAATGAATGCTACGTGTCCGCGGTCAGATCGCGTTCCGCTGGCGCTGCCAGAGCGAGGAGGCGGCGCTGCAGGCCAGCTGGCTGCGGCGCGCCGCCGCCACGCTGGCGGAGCTGCGCACGCGCCGCGCCGCGTCCGCCGCGTCGCTGGCGCAGCTGGGCGCGCGCCTGCACGCGCTGCGCCACACGCTGCTGCAGGTGCTGGCGCGGCAGCAGGCGACGGGGCGCGTGGGCGCGGCGCTGGGCGCGCACGAGGAGGCGGCGCGCGCGCGCCTGCACGAGCTGGCGGCGCAGCTGGCCGCGCCGCCGCTCTGCCACGTGAGTCGCGCTCGCGTACGACGCTATAGTAGTGATCTACCGTTTTGAAATGTGATCAACTTTTTGTACATAAACCTATTTCTGGAACGATATTTCTTCGTTTCGTCATGAAGAAATATCGTGTGTCTCGTGTACGTTAAATTGAGATAGTCAAAAACGTTAATAAATCGTTCGTAGCTCCCACGAGGTTTCTCAGTTATTGTAAGTCAATATATCGCAAGCATCAACTCGTATATTTTCGCATATTTGACATTTGAAATACATCAGATAATAATAGATATACCAAAACCTACATTTGATTACAATAGATATAGTAAAAAAATCGCCAGACAGTGTATCGATAACCGTGATGTGTCAGATAAAATATAATCCAAGGTATGTCTATTGTAACGGCGTAGGAGCTCGCCGGTGACCAGAACGTACTCCTCTAGTTTGTAGGCTTATCGTCACAAACTTATCGAATCACGTATATATTCCTCGATATACATAATTGTGTTCACGTAACGAATGCGGCAGTGGAATGAAGAAGAATTATAGCGGTTTGTATTGGCTGGACACAGAATGGTCATAGCAGCGACGGCTTAATAGTTTAGTAGTTTAGATTTGTGCGTTCTGCTCCAAACGTCCTGGGTAGGAATCGTAGCGCACACCACTTTATGATATGAACGTTTAAGACAAAATATAACTGGCTGTAAACGGTGAAGGAACGCAGTGTGAGGGAACGTGTACACGGTTAGAGTTCCCAAAAAAATGTTCTCCAAGGCGTGTGAAGTCTGTCAACCTGCACTTGGCCAGCGTGGCAGACTGTGGCCTTAATCCGTCGTAGACCTGTGTTCCAACTGCGTAATTTTTTCAAGTTAACAAAATAACCTATGATAATTATTCTCCCCTACATAAATCGTCTGTATGCAAAAAAAAAAAAACGCCAATCAAACATCAACCAAATGCAATCGAACATCGATCCAGCGCATGAAGGATGGATAAATAGGCAAAAACAATATCTAGATATTGAGATTTGTTTACACTGGCTCGTGGTCCGAGATGCGAGTCCCGGGTCGGACACTCACAGTTAGAGGGTTACCAGGAGTCTGGATATGTGTCCGATGTGCGACAATAGACTCGCCGCCTACTCCATAGCGGAATGTAAAAGTAGCAGGTGAAACGTGGTCATTCGCTACACTACTCTGTCTACCGCTTCGGGGATCACCGGCGTGACGGTACGACGGATATTTAGGGGACACATTCAATCACCCAGATATAGAACAAACGTGTGTGCTAATCGGAAAAATTTAATGGAAGGAAATCGTATTGGCAAGTTGAGCCGGAACTCGGCAGTCAGCGTCGCTAACTGTGTTACATCAACAGGCCAGTGAATGATAATATTTTATGCATTTGTGTTACGTTAATTCTTATAACTCCCTATGTATTAATTATAGGTAGTTATTTATCAACGACTGATAAAACATACATTTACGGCTAAATCATGCAATTTGCCATTAATTATAATATCTTACAACAACGCCGTTTTTATTCTGTGTTTTATTATTATTTGTTTTTTTTTTCTTTATTGGGTACAAAGCTAGATTCTCAGAAGTATTAGATAGCACGAAATAGTTGGGAATTATTGTGGCTATAATAACAGCCGGGAGTATTAATAAATTGTCAAATAATACGATATTTTCGGGTATCTCGACACATCATCTGATTCCAACGTAAGCATCAAAAGAGATTGTGTTATGGCAACGAAACGGCTGATAAAGTACATACATACGTACGAAATATAATCTCAAATATATGTATATATTTTTTTACACCTAGACACAACAAATACTTGAAACTCATCACTCAAGTATTTATTGTGAGTGGAAATCGAACCCACGACCCCGGGCGCAACAGTCAGTTTCATTAACGACTAAACCAATGGGCTAGACAAACCTGCCGAATTATCATTGGGTATGAACTTGAAATTCATCCCCAATTCCATGGTGGAAGGTATGTGTTCTCCATTAAGTTAGTCTTACCTAATCGTAGATAGTTTTCCTATAAACCTGCTTCCAAGACGGTGCAAGAAGCCTAATGATTCACAAATAAGTGAGGTTCGGTGCGACAAAAATTCTTCATTTAGTACGGGCGATTTGAAACAGCGATGAAATAGGTCAAGAAATGACTATTTCATTGGCAAATATTGTTTTTGGATCTGGAGTTTTAGTTTCAGTTGGAATCGCCTTTACAATTTTTCCTCCACACTAGACGGCGACAGTAGTACTATCCGCAAGGACTATGACCTTGCGTTGAATGTTTGGGCGCACTCGTTTCCCGCGTGTTCGCTTATCTCTTATTGGTATCATTCATTATCTCTAGCCATGTTTAGACAAAGTTAGCGGTGCATTTCGCCTTCTAGGGGACGTGTGCCGCAATCTGGCAAACCGTCACGCTAATGCTGATTCGATTTTACACGGAACTGAACAGGACGTTTATCACAACTATAGATCATCCGCCATTTTTGATGTGCATTGTTAAACGTCAACTGTCACATTGACAATAAATCTTTTAGTCTATGACGCATTGTTTTCTATTTTTTTTTTATAGCAGGAAATAATGTATGTCCCTAGTGTATTGTTTATAAACAAAGTCGAACGTAAACGAACATCTGTTCCCATTGTTCAGCCATTAGAACACAATTTGGTCCAATTAGCATATCAGCGAACGTAGACAAATACTGTAATCTGTCGCCGGATTAGGACCGCCGCGTATTGCGCGTGCAACCGGCGCCGTTATCAGCCGGTACCGGTTATAACCGGATCGGCAGGTGAATGTCATCGCTCATCTCTTATCAGCAGCACACCATAATTGTAAAGTACGTCCGTTCGATGTAATCCCACTTAATAGCAAGGTAATTGCAACGAGTTTTATACCTATATTTTTTGTTTGCGTTATACGCATGTAAGTAGTAGGTGTATATTCAATGAGCAAACAGGCTTGTGCCAATTATAATATCTTGGCGATTGTAAGCTGTGCCGTACTCATCTCCGATTAGTAGTTTTTGAGTTCGACATCATCAATGTATTGTTTTACCGTTCCGCTGGTTAGATGAGGGTCTTCTCCCGAATGAGAAGGGTTGTGGTCATAGTGTCCACTCCGTCCAATTATCATTTTGCAGGATTAATACGCGTTAGACAACATTATAAGAAACTTTTATGTATGCAGGTTGCCTGACGATGTTTTCCTTTACTATATCATAAATAAATAAATAAATATCTCGGGACATTTTCACACACGGCCATCTGATCCCAAACTAAGCGTCAAGAGAGCTTGTGCTATGG
>DWDW01002440.1:0-10226 GCA_018245635.1 Mimoniades versicolor eupheme
CTCGCGTCCAACAACGGAACAATAATTATTGTTCAACAATATTTATTATCAACAAGCCTATTATAATAGGCTTGTTGATGATGAAATCAATGAAATGAATATGTCAACAAAATATAAAACTATCTAGCTGTGTCGCCAGAGGAGCACTGAACGTGATTGATGGTAATTGTGTCCCGTCGAGGTGCGACGTGATGTAGTGCGCGAGGAGCGGGCTCGGGCACTCGCATTACACATAACGCAACGATGCAACAGATCAAATCTTCACACTCAGAACTGCAATATCTATACTATATTATATACATATGTAGATCAATGTGAGCTTTATATATAATTCTGTATAAGCCGATGCAACCGTAAGCTACCTATATACCATCATCAACGTACATAATATTTGTGTGCTTGGACTCAACCTCTTCATTGGCAATAAAGCGGTTTATACATATCTATGTAGTTGTATATTCAAACTGGCGATGGACCCACTTATGTCATGTAACCAATGTTACATTTAACCGAGCTAATCCTACCAATACATGATGTTTTAAGCTATCCAATTAATATAGTCCGCGCCGGTGTCAGCCAGTAGATAAAATTCAAAAAATTACGCGCAATGTTAGATAGAATACGATGAGTAAATTCTCGAAATGCCGTAACTCATCCGACCGCCCGTTACTATGCAATTAAGGAGGCGAAGTGAAAAAAAAAACAAAAACGATAAAAAACACAAAAGTGCATGCCCCCGACAGATGTTGGCGCAGCGGCGTTGAATGATCGCGACAGGTGCCCGAGTCTCCGCCGGCCAGGGCTGGCCCAGGCGCGATTACGCGGAACATGATATTTCTTAACATTTTTTTTTTACTTCTCCGATTCGTAGCGATACTTTACAAGTCTCAGGTTATGCCAAAAATTTGAAGATTATGAAAAATATTCTCGTAAGGAATGAAATGGGTTGACATAATGTTTCTCAAACCTGTTGTTACCCGGACTGCTACCTACATATACATACATATTTATAAATAAAATCGATTTCTTAGAGGGTAAATTCGTTCAGTTACGATTCACATATAAACATAATATACACAAATATGATTTGAAAAATGATTTGATAGCTAGATAGATAATGTTGAAGAACATTATTACTTGGTTTGGAAGTAATTAAATGTTTCAACATATAAAATTCATTGACGTGTACTAAGACAGTCATAATCAACAATGAAAAAGCCACAATACACAACAGAACAAATATCTAATTATATAACACGTACATAAAAACACAATGAATCTTACAAATAACTACGTAAGTACCACCATAACAATAAAGTTTCCACAACACTCCGCAACCTTAGCGGATGCGAACACATTTAAACGTCAGATTGTTATGTGCCAAATTATTTATATATCAATTATTACAGTCGACACTATGCCGGGAATGTATCACAACATATGGCGGTATAATTCAATAGTATAAATAAAATACTTCGTACTAATACGCAGTGGACGCGTGTGATATTGAATGTGTTTGTGCCGATCCACTTGTATACTAGAGGCGAACATCTCAGCCCTCAGCGGCAACGAATCAGTGATCAGTCTTGACGGCGACACATACTAGCGTATACGAACAGACCTATTACCAGTCAACTAATTTTATTTTTAACCTTAAATATAACACAAAATAAATAATATTAATATCCCTAAATTCCTGTTCGCGTTTGATCGCAAATGTTTAGTAACTTCTTATAAAACAAATGACAACATCAGAAGGTACGTCTGGATTCCCATTGAGTACCATCCAGTTTTCAGTAAAGAAACACAATACTAGTCTAAAGTTTTACTTTTGCTTCAATTCAAATGTTTTTATCCAAAACTAAACAAGTCGGCAAAGTTTATAAATCACAAGGTATTTTTTACCTATTTTATTAAGTACAAAACGTGCCACATTCATGTGGGCATTGGAAAGAGTCATTTCTATAAATGACTTCTTCGACAGTCATCTGTCCATTGACCATGTGATCTATAACTGTACCATACCGATCCCTTAAAGGTCCATAGATCGAACAATTTGGCAAATCGAGTGATTATCAGTAATGACTATAGTTTGCCGGTAATGTGCACAAATGACGCGCCGCAGGTTCGATACTTGACACAACCGCTTTCTGCTAATGAGATTATCCACGCATCTGTTACGGTATTGATTGTCACCCTCAATTAAGAATCAATTTACCACAGAGTCTTAACGAGGACATTTTCAACGTATATTAGAGACACTCTACTAGTTTTGAACGAGGTTAAAATGTTTTGCGAAACCGACAACAATGGTGTCGATAATAAATTGCATACCAGATTCTACAGTTAAAAATACCTCCTTCAAGCATTACTATTAAAACTAACATAACATTAATAGGATTAACTTTGATAACTGCATAATGCAAAAATTGACTTTTCAAGAATAGTTCTAGACATTTTTCAGCCAATAGCAATATTTTGGAATTATTTCCATTATAGAAACACGAAAATCGTTTATTAATTCGATGCGAGAAGTGTTGAGATATCGCCTGTTAGCTACATAAAAGCTACGGAATTTTATAATCCGCAAAATTAAGTAAACATATTTTTATTACGGTTACGCACTTTTCGCGGTGTGCAGCCCTGGTTACAATAATCTTACGATTGTCGCAGCCCCGGTCGCGCGCTAATCGACCGCACTAATCGACCAGCCGCGCGTCCTTTGTGCTAGGACACCGTTTATTGCAAATTAACGATGACTAAGTGCTTAACCCACTACTACACAATACGGATGTACGACGAATTGTTCTAATTTCAAAACATTTATGTATTATGTATTATGTATTCACATTTTACCCTGTCTTATTAGAGTGTTAAAACCTTAAACTAAAATTGTGCGTTTTTAAGATTGAATATCGCTGACTAGAAATTAATTCGGCTAGAGCCATGTATGTTTTTTCGGGGTGGCCCCTCTAGTTTCAGACCTATACGAGGTCCTTCCTCATGGGCTCCCGCCGATTGTCGCGAGGTCGCGGCGGTTGACAATAAAATTGAATATCACTTGTTGTACTGGCGAAAGCACACATCGTTAGTATACACCTCCGAGTTCTCCATGATTTTCTTGAAACTCTGTGAACTGTGCCAACGACTGCTTGGTTGTGTGTTTACATCTCAATAAAATGTTACAAGGTAAGGTTTTTTCAACGTTTCTTCGATGTTCATAACATAACTTACGAGCATGTTAAAAAACCGTTGAACTTAATTTTTCATAATAGTTAATAAGAAGTTTCGTTAACTTATGATTTATATGTATATTCGTCTAATTAAGTCCCCAAGTACATATAAAAAGGCCACTTGTTAAAATATATTACGTAACACATTTCCATCGACTCGCTTTTAATTAAACAAGACGTTGTGCATTTGCGGAATGATAGAAAAAAAGCTGTTGTTCTAAGTGGCGAATAGCCGTTAGATACGAATAAAACAAATATAAAGAGCGAGTTGAACAAAGACATTCCGCAAGTCCGGCTTACAGCGGCCGACCGACGTGTCTGCCCCTCCCCTATCCGCCGTTGTTTAATTCCATTAAACCACCCCTTTTATCTTTTCCCCTTTTATCTTTCCCCACTATTGGATTACTGAACAAAACGCCGTGCAAGAGACACACGCAATCTTTCGCCTTTGCTATTACTTCACCTCTCTTTAAACAATAGCCGTTTTCAGTTCTAGATGATTGCGCTTGTACAATTGTGAATTTTTTCAAAATAATTTTTTTCATGTTTCAGTATTTCAGGGCAGTTGTTTACGGAATTGTATAGAGCGAGGCTGACATTTGCAAATAAAAACATTCCAATTGAATCATACAAAAGATAACCTTAAAGCGCTCAGAAATTAATTTCTATTTGAGAACTTAAGAAGAGTATTCCTTGTTCAGCGTCGACGGAAAACTATTTAAACAAGCGTTTTAAACACTTTATTGAAATGGCTTACAATCGCTGTACGAATACTTACAAAAGAGCGTGCATAGAAATGAGAATTATCATTAAATCGTCATATCACATCTCTTACGGGGCACGCAGGCAGCCTGGCGTGACTGGCGAAACGTGGGAATGTACAACGTTCGTCTGCCTACCTCTTCGGGGATTACAGACGTGAAGTTAGGTTTGTATATGTAGGTATGCAAAAACTATGTCGATATAATATAACGTTCGCGACGAAGCGTCAGCGTGTGCAAATACAACGGCTACGTAATAAAAAGCAGATTTGAAACGAGACTCATCGCACCTCGGCGCGGATTTAATAAATCCAATTGTAAAAATGTTTGCAAAATACTTCTATTTACACCCCGCGCCGTTACTTTTCCCGTTACAATTCCATTACAGATTCACGCTGAATCCTTTCATGGAAATATATAGAGTTTTACTTAAACAAACATTTTTTTCCTAAAGCAATGAACATTGAAATAACGGCTTTTAATAAAATATTTATCCGCATAAAGCACAATGTTTTCGCATATTGTACAAGGAGAAATATAAATAGAGTAATAAAACACTTCCTTTTGTCACGGACGGCATCCTTATTTCTCACAATATTGTACATTGTACAGGACAAAGGATTCTTTTTGTACGCGAACTATACTTAAATGAAGTGCTGTTGCTTTAACAGTTTGAACATTTCCTACATACAATTGGATTCCAAGTTAATTGTCTTAAGTTGTAGTTAATTTTTAATGTAAGGCTTAACTCCACAGTCCACAGCGGATTGAGAACTTAACACAATTCTCACTCCCCACACAACTGCATGCACAGTGCATATTTCCAAACAATATTTTATTTCACTAACTATGTAATCAGTACCCTTTATTACGCACGTAGAGTCGTGAATCTAATTCGGTGTTAGTTACTACACGGTTCTGTTGTCTATAGTTACAAACTAAACAAGTTTAGAACGGTGTCAGTGCAAGGGGTCCGATCTGAAATATACATCAACTAGTTGTTCCTGACACACATCACCCCGGCAGTACGGACTGTGTAATTTCCAATATGTTTCGTTAACGGCACTTACATTAGTTCGTGCGTCGACAAATTCCCAACCGCGCAACACACATAGTTTCGTAACTAATTTGCCTCTTTGATGTTAATCAATAACAGGCGCCGGCATCGATAGGTGTTTGAGATCTTCGTTTAGTTTGCCGCTGCCAATATTCTACGAATGTTATTTACTTGCTGAACATATGTATATACATACATATATAAATATTCGTAGTAAGCAATTCGCTGATCTACTTTCATCCAGTCTACAAACACGACACTATAAAATATACCTACAGGTAAACCAGTAGTTAAAATAATTGTTGTCGTAACGATGTGCTATCTTTCTCCATTATGTCGTAAAAGTTGGTGAAACTAGGAAATAAGAATTCGTTCTTTGGTTGTAAATGTAAATATTAGAAGACGTTTTATGTCTCCTGCGAGAAGTATAAATATAGTAAGTATAAGAGAATGATACGGCGATAAAATAGAGCCACAAAAGTGCACACAAAACACACGTAATGGAACACTTACGTTTGAAACGTGCAACATACATTGAATCTAAAACAATTTAAGCTGAATTGAATTAGTAATTTGGACGGCCAATAATTGTAAACAGATTACCTTTAAAACCGTTAAACAAAATGTATTATATTTTGTAATTTCACAAGCTTAAAAAATTTACTTAACGCATTCACCGTCATTCTATATTATTCACCGAATTTTTTCAACTTTCTCGTCGTACAAGTGTCATATCCCGGTCCAGCTCGTTGACTTCAAACCTACGCAGCCGCAGTCAATCTACAGAAAACATATCACAGGTCCTATACACATGCATACTATTTATACCGTGCAGTTGTATTCAGCATGTATAATATACATTTAATGCAATGAGAGTGAAGCTCACATTCACAGGCATAGAAAGCGTACCCACATAATATGTTTACAAACGCACACACGAGACTAATCTTAGAAGAAAAATCTCCCTTTCAACCTTAATCGTCAGAATACGGACTTTACAACGCGCCAACGTACGATCTGAATAGGCGCATAAAGGACTTAATTCAGCTCATACTGCATACAATATTGGGTAGCCCTTCTGAATGTGCGCATTCTTAGCGCAGTGGACAAACAAAGAGAGAACGCGCGGTGCGTGCCTCGCGCGCGTCGACCGCTGGGTTGACGACGTGCGCGAACGGATTGACATAGTGGGCAAGGTGAAACGATCTCAACCATCGATAACAGAATTCAATTGATTTAATTATCGGCACGTCAACGGCTGGCCCATTGCCGCAATGATTGGAAACAAATTACACTCCGGGCGGATAAATTGTTTTTCGACTCTCTTGACTTTAATTGATTTTGCATTATACGAGTATATTTTAATTGATTCCAAAAATTTTAAACATTGCCACTTTTTCAAGATATTAACATTTCCACTCATTTGAAAAATATGCACTTCAATATTGCTCAAACACCAATAAATATTAGTGAGGTACCTTAATTTAAGGGCCTTAATGCCATTTTGAGACTAATACACTTTAGTAAATTAAACAAAAGCATTCGCAAAACGTCTCCTGGGAAAATCATTTGTGCCTCTTTTTATAACCCGTCTGCCTTTTCATCTTTTAGGACTTTTAGGACTAGGAAAAAATAGTGTAGGGGCCAGTGATGGGTTATTCTTTTATTTATACAACGAATTTGACCCGCACGGACATCCTTGTGGCATCCCAAGATTAGTGGCACATAGCGCCACAGAGGTCTCGCTTCCATATTCAAACTAGCCACTCACTTTCCTGCGCGCGCGCTGCGTATTGCATTGACTCGAATACCTGTACGCGCGTACGAATGCGTTTCTTATCGTTCTAGCTGTCATGTGATTATCTAAAAGGACATGTGACCCCGATGCATGCTAATTTATAACAGCAGACCAAAACACGCGTGAAGTATGTCGTGTCTGCGAAGAACGCTACTTTGATAAGCCGTCAACTGCAAGATGGCTGAGCGATGTTGCGTGCGGTGCGTGCGTTATTTGTTAAACATAAAAAAAATACTCGTTTTGATCATGATTTGGATTTGAGAGATAAATTGTTCATTGCTATAAATGTCAGTAAATTAAAAGTCATGAACAGCATCTGTTGATTAATGGAATATGCGCAAACATATGAATATCTTGAATCGACGTACTCACAAATTTCATGTGTTAGCTAACGTCAACTTCAAATATAAATTATAAAAAAATAATCGCTAGTCTTAGTAATAAACGAAAAAATTATAAAATAAAGTGTATAACATTTCCCCTAACTATAACACAGCATATTTTTTCCTTTCCAGAGTTTGTAGTACACCTCACTTTTAATTTTTATTAAAACTATAGCTAACTTCACATTCGTATATGCTTACTTACTTTCCTACCATCACACATACAAATATAATAAGTTTGACGACCGTCACTTTGAACGGAACTAGAGGCATAGTTACTGAGTAAAAGTGAGAAAGCCGCGCAGTCAGACGCCTGATTTATTACTGATTAGAACTGTATAAAGTAAAACAGATATTATAATGTCAATATATGTATATGTATAATAAACTTTTTACATTTTGCTTAAGTATTAGTAGAAAATAGTCCCAATTCGTGCTCTGCGATCCACAAGCCGCATCTCAAACGTGAGGTTTGTGGACAAAAACTCATCAGCGGAGGTCTATGGTCAGCAGGGAACTTAAACTGGTTGATGATCATGATGATCATCATCAGCCCATTGCAGTCGAGTGCTGGACGTAGGCCTCCCCTGAGGAGTGAGGCCCATAATCCCTACGCTGGGCAAACGGGTTTGGATGGTTGATGATGTTTAAGTCTCTCTATACATGGATAACGAATGAACCTATACGAGTGTTCGTCAAAGTATGACTTTAAAAAAAAATGCAACTTAAAAACCTTCAAGAAGGTGACTTCCTCATAACATTAATTTTCTCCTAAAGCTGAAATCTGTATTTCAAATCATGGTTAATGTTTACTACAATCCGTTTTCCTCGACCCATTGCTCGTGTTCATTTTAATGGCTCGCCTCATGTAACTCCACGAACTGATTTTGAATGATAGGTGTAACTTACGCTGCAAATGCTACGTCACGCATTCTATAATATCGCGCTCCGCCGAGCGCAGCGACCGCCGTCATTCGAACGTTTAAACTGAGCCGATTTGCGTCTACCCTACGTCCTGCGCCCTACAATCAATACTACGACTAACTGATTTACAAGCACACATACATTTACAGTTCTCCACATATATTAATAGAATGTATAATAATTATTATACAAGCGATTTGATTTCTCACCATATATTTAGGTTAAAGGCCCACCACGTTCGTATCGTTTTGAAATGATGTATGACCACTATTTCATAATGTACCACGCTGTACCTACATTCTAAAATCTCGTACTCCGTAGAGTCCAACAAATTGGCCTTCTATTATATCCACTGAAACCGAACCCTTGTAACTTTAGACCATTCGACTATACAGATTTTAATAGGTAATGATTATTATACATAATTCGATTGATTATTTTGATTATATTTTGATTTGTAATAATATATTTTTAACGCTTGCAAGCCGATACTATATTTAAAATATCACTTGTTTAAATACATTCAACAACTGCACGAAACGATTTTCATTCACGGATCTCGATCGTGCTGCGTCATGCATTCTTTAATCCCGCGCTCCGCGGCGCGCGCCGGCCCAACTCCATTTTGCACCGATTTAAATGAACTGATTTGTGCACGCCGTGCAATTTGCACGACTATCATATATGTACCACCGTAAGTCATATTCAAAGTACGGTGATTTTGCAAATTTGTCCGTGCCGCCATTGCAATTTTTTGTAAAACACAAAAAGGCACCTCTTTTTAAATTGATTCAAAATCTAATCATCGTAACGTATATCTTACGTTTATTTTTTTAAAAAGAAAATAAATAAATTCACGAAACCGAAGTGCGTGTATGAAAAGAGGGATGGATGTAAAGATCACATGAGATCTGTAACGATAGATATGTACAATATGACAGTTCATGCTCCATCCCTACCCCCATAAAAAATTATACATTCCGTTTAAAGTAGACATGTAATGGTGCTGCGACATGCAGAGTATAATATCACGCTCTAATACCTACAGCAGGCAGCGGCCGGCCGCTACTCTATGCTGATTGAAACGGACCGATTCGAGCTTGCCAAGCATTTCGCTTGTCTGCTGCGGATTTACTCGTTTCACACACAAACATATGGTTTTTTGACATCAGTCTCTGTTAAGAAAATTACATGACCATATTATGATCATGACTTAGTTTTGAGAGATAAATTATTTATTCTTACAAATGTTATAAAAGTAGCAGCGGTTATGCTTATGATAAATGTAATGTGCGCAATATATGAACATCTTAATTATATGTAAGTACTCACAAATTTCATGTGTTAGCTGACTTCAATGATAAATGTAAACATATAAAAAAAATTGATCGCTAGTACTAGTAATTAACTATAAAATTATTAAACAATGTGCATATGATAGCTGTTATATAACTTTCTTTTTGACGGATAACTTACATTGAAAATTTACCCATATAATATCAGATCTGAATACGGGTTAAAAAATATAAATGGTATGGCAAACTATGTCTTTAATACAATAAAATTGGTAAGGTATTAATTCTTAAAGTAAAGAATGAAAATAATTCATAGGGAGTTGAGTAAAGTCACAAGAAACGAATCATAAAATAAATGACCTGAAAATTTACAGGCTTCGTAATACATGTATAAACGAGCGTGCGGTAATGTTTCGTAAAATTACGATTACGTGTCCTAACATCGCACTCGGAATTCGACTTAATACACCTAAATGACATTTTGACGTAGGGAACATTATTCTATGTCAAGGTGTTACGGGTCGGTGGCTCCGAACGTCGGTACATGCCACCCACCCCTTTTGCCTCACCTTGCCTCTTCGCGCGTAAACAATTATCATGGAATTTTAATCATGACAGCAAACAGAATCCATTTAACGTCACGGAGAAATGTCTGGGGGTGTCTGAAATCCGCGCGGTGTCGCTTAAGTGACGAATAATTTATTCCACATCCAGGAAATACCGATGAACCGATCGAGTTCCCGAAGACACTCCCTAATCCTTTGATGGATTCCAT
>DWDW01002441.1:0-10225 GCA_018245635.1 Mimoniades versicolor eupheme
TTCCATAGTGGGACGTAAACGTAACCGGTGAAACGTGGGAGTGTTCTGCATTCCTCTGCCTACCTCTTCAGGGATTATAGGCGTGAAGTTACGTTTAGTGACAATGTTTGTCGTTCAGTTTTTGAACATGGGACATTTTTTACCAGAGTACTGAAGGAAAATTCGCTTCTCTTTTTGTACAATCAGGATAGTACAGCCGGTGTTTTTGGGCAAGCTGGTGGATTACTACAGTCCAAATGAGAAAACGGTGACGCCGGACGAGGCGTTCTACTACGCGCTGGCGGTAGTGCTGTGCTCGGCGCTCAACGTGTTCGTCGTGCACCCCTACATGATGGCCATCCTGCACATGGGCATGAAGTTCAGGGTCGCCTGCTGCTCGCTCATCTACAGGAAGGTCAGTGTCGTCATACCATTTACACGCGTAGCTCAGAAATACGCGAGGCAATAGTGCACCGGCACTGACCGGCACCGGCACTAGGCCAGCCCCGGCACTAGGCCAGCACCGGCACTAGGCCAGCGGGTTATTTCATACACTTCAACTCATTTGTGAGTGCGAGTGAGATGGTCACGGGGAAACAAAACATTATATTTATTTAAAAGTCAAGCTTCTATGTTTACATAAATAACATGTTGAAGCTTTTAGTTCGTTGTCGGCCGTGTACTATTTTGTACCTCTCATTTTATCTGTTTATTGAATCGATGATTTTTTTTTCAATTGGAGACGGTCTGTGGACATTGGTAATCTATAATATATGTCAAGTGTTACACAACTCTGATCGGATACGCTACTAAAGTGGTGTTATCAATAAACATACAGTTGAACACGAAAAATATTAAAATACGCCACTCTGGATAAACGACAGCTCAAGTCCATATTGTTTATGTGTATGCCGTCCACAGGCTGTATGTAAAATGTATATAAAACCGTTTTAGCATTCATTCCCATATCTTTTCGAAGTATACCAGTATACATATGTATATGAATTTGTGTTACGAATTGAAAGACAAAAATCAATATAATATATAGATAATAATATTATAATATCATGGGACATCTATGTGATCTATGTACTGATTGATATCGTAAGACATCCTGGTATTGTGATTATTTTCACTTAGCAATATTATTAAACCAAGACAAGTCATAACACTAACACCACGGTTAGACGTTAAAATTAGTCATGCTACTACTTCATTGTTTTCTGTTTTATTACTTTAATAACAGTGGACATATGATGGACCGTAGCGTTAGCGATTCTCAACTGTTTACGGCAAATACGAGTAAGTCACAATACACACTCGCAGCTGGGCATGTGGTTGTGTCGCTGTGCGTCGCTCACACGCGCCCGCACAGGCGCGCCCGAGACGGGCACGTGTCGGGCTGTTATATCCGTGTTTACGACTACACGAATCAGCGGACTTTAGATAAAGAAAGGCCAGCGCTCAGACAAAATAAAGACGTATTTACGGAGATTTCTTTAGACTTGGCGTGATAAGGCTGCGCGATAAAAAAAATTAATTTCCTCCGGTTTAAACACAGGCAATTCCAAGTGTTGCATATTTATTTTATCCCAGTTTACTTCATAATATATTACGGTTGAGTTTTTTTAATCGTTTGTACCTAGCGCACGCTATCATCAAGAACTGGTGAAATATGCGAGTGTCATATTAGAACATTAGTTACATAATATTTTTGGTATATAATTTTGTAAATCGTTTTGCATCTTTTAGCGCGTGGGTCGTGAAGGCTGCGAGTCGTCACGCGGAACACGTACGCTCAAATCATTACTTGAGCTCACGTTCCTGTTTCACGAACACGCAATGAATTTTCGCTGAATGCAGAGAACTGAAACCGAATAGCTTTTAAAACGATAGTAACTGTGTTGCCATTGCCACACTCGCGTACCGCCAGAGTTTTAATGATTTCTATACATGAGCCTTAATATATACATGAGCCTTATTACTTCCATTATGATACGACATATTAAATATGGTGTGCTAAATTTTAATATCTGTCTCAAATCTCAATATTGCATTTTAATAATTACAATTATACTTATGTTTTTAATATTAACAAATATTTTTACTGACATGTCATACTGTCTTTTAATTTACTTTGATACTGTTGTAATTGCTTGGAGGAAAAGAATTAAAAAATATAATAAAAACGTCGTGTGAATTAAGTTAGCAGAAATAGGCAAACCAAACATTTATTTTTCAATGGAAATGTGGAGACAGGAAAATAATCATGACACATACCATGCGGCCCTGATAAGTAGGACACACTGCACGCATCACTCGTAATATTTCATAGTATGTATATAATTAAACTAGCATTCGTAGTGTGTACTTAAGTGTTCAATTGAAATGCATTCAGCGCTGCTTATAGCCAGTCTGTATGTGGTGCATTCCAATTTTGTTGAACTTCCAACATTGGTGAAACTTTTTTATTTACTTTTTTTGGGGCTTTATACTTTACATATTGCTCGCATGCGCTTGTGCGTGTGTCATTTCTGGGAGATTACCAAAACGAACTTCATGTTGGTATACACCGTCATGCATCGTATATCGCGGAACATAACTTTAACGTAATCAACTATTTATCAGCAATAATAAAATTACAATGTAGACATTCTGAATAAAACGGTATTGATCTAAAGTTTTTCTTTGATCTCGGATTAATTAATGATATTGCAGAAATTGCAACATAATAAGGAAATATTAAGCAACCACTTAAAAACCACAAGCGAGCTGTTTTTCTTCATCCGTTACCCTATCTGGCTTACTCGGTATCGCCTTACGAACTCTTCGCATTAATATAGCTATAATATTTGTGTATAATATAATGCTCTTTATAGTGTTAGAGGAGTGCGTGAAGGAAAATGTACTATTTTATCCATTAATAGCGCTCTGTATATTCTATGTTTATACGTACATATGTACATTGAACTGTTTGACGAACAAAATTACGTATGTGTTTTTCGATTTTGTAATACAGTTTCCTGTGCGATGGAGGTTGGTCTGTGCTCGGCCGTGCCTACTCCGCGGTGTACTTACGTAACGAGTCATTTGCATACTACATTTTCACATTTCACGCGTGTCATGCTATTTAAATGTAAAAACCTCCGACGCAAATGAATCATCTTATTAAAATTTACTTCGACAATGTTCTTCCTTCGTCAAGTGCCTCACCAACTACTGAAGGTAGGCAATCAGTTGTTGTAATCTCGATCTACGAGATGAAGTGACTCTGGTGCGCTCGCAACACGAGTCCTCTCTCGGATGTTGCTGAGCCATGAGTTCCTCCTTCGTCCAATTCTCCTTTTGCCCTTGCCCTTGCCCTTTATAATGATCTGCAAAAGCTAATATCTATCATGCCTTAGCACGTGGCCGGGATATGAAACTTTGCCCTTCTGTGTGATAGGCAAGAATTCCCGTTTCTGTTGGACTTCTTAACGTTCTTGTTTGGTGACCTTCTGTGTCCAACTTATCTTCAACATAAGTCTGCACGCCCACATTAAAAAAGCTTCAATGCGTTTCCCGATATCTCTTTTTCCAGTCCACGACTCGCATCCGTATCGAATTATGTGCCATACGTAGCGGCATAGGAGACTAGTACAGATCTTAATATTTTGGTTGCATAGAACAGTCCTCATGATATTGAAAGCGCCACGGGCGATCCCAACAAAGTCGCAGAAAGACATTCTGTACTTTAATCAATTTACATTTTCTGCTTAACTACAAATAAATTAAAATTGCACCAATCCCCCTGAACTTACATTATCTACATTGTCACAAACGCACATATACATACATATAGGAACATATACAGATACGTACACACACATGGATTACAACATGTTAATGATCAAACGCTGTTCGTTATAATGCTAGTCTATCAATGTAATACGTTTTAACCACAGTTATTTTAATAAATAGTGTATTGATATCGTAACGCTTTTGGATTATCAAATGAATTAATAAATAAATGTAATACTACAGTTAATTTAACGTTGCAGTCATTAAGGCTGTCGAAAACGGCTTTGGGCGAGACCACGATCGGGCAAGTGGTGAATCTGCTGTCGAACGACGTGAACCGCTTCGACGTGGCCGTCATCTTCCTGCACTACCTGTGGATCGGGCCGCTCGCCACCGTCGTCATCACCTACCTCATGTGGCTGGAGATCAGCTGGGCGGCCGTCGTCGGCGTCGGCTTCATGCTGGCGTTCATACCGTTGCAGGGTGAGTATCATAACACGGGCACACCACGCCAGGCAAGTATTTTCACGTAAGTCTATAAAGTTGCATACCTAAAGAACTCTGTTGGGCGCGTTGTGTGGTAAACAAGTTCCTAACGGCAGCTACGGTCAATGAAGTATCTGTAAGTTGAATGTATACATCGCGTAAGTCAACAATCCACAATGACGTACACCGTAATTGGACGTGGGGACCAGGGCCAATATTGGCCAGAATAATAATGACAGTCATGACCGAGTAGCTAGAGATACTTGTCATGTCACGTTGAGTGCAATGAAATGCGTTGTGTTATGTAATCTAGTTCCGTGGCCCAAACTAAGGTGTCAGGAGTGTCACAACATGTGTGTGACAATGCTGCGATGCTGACGTTCCCAGACCTGTTTTATTCACCCTCTTTGAATATAATGAATACACTTTAGCGAATTCGTCACAGTTTGGGACATAAAGATGCATATCCATGTCACTGAGACGATTGATTCTTTATTGGACATTTTTATATTGATGCTTAATATGAAAACAGCTCCTTTGCACTCCATAACACGCCATGTTGGAAAGTTATCGCAATAACTTCTCTATCGTAGCTTTCGTACTGAAGTTCCTGATAATGATACTTGAAATTATTAAATTTTAAATTTAAATTATTTGAACTAGATGTTAAACTATTTTAATTGAGTGCTAAGATAATCAGCGAGCCGAGGACATCAACTTGGAGGACCATCTATACCAACTGGTAATAGTTCGACTCATTTGCAAATTATTTTGCGAAAGAAAAAAACGACACTAATAAAATAAATGAAATCCTTCAACACGAATACTATAATAATAAGTCATTGAAACACATATGTCATTGAGTGTATTCGTAATGATTATTGCTATAGTTTTACTGCGTAGAAATATGAATTTGTGACACTAAATCATGAACAAAAGGATTTGTTAATGGTCAGACGTCGCCCATCATTAATTTAGTTCTTGTATATTTAACAAAAATACTTTTAAAATCTTTTCTTTGTTAAAAAGCAAAACAGTAATAATAAAAATATAAACAGAAGGTGGCTGATGTACTAGCGGTCGCTATGTGTTGCGAACGATGATTGACTTCCTGTTTGTAAAAACAAAGTAAATGTTTCTTTCTGTTCATCAGAACAGACATATCTAACTGCGGAAGATAATCAGAAATATACTGTGCAAGACACGACAATATACAACGTCGAATTACGTTGGCGACACTGGGGTTGACCGGTCAACACAGGGACGCGATACTCAGACACTGCCTTCTTTCTCCGCTCTCTATTAATTATTACTAATTTATGTACTGAATATAAAAAAAAACGGGTAAAATCAATAATGAAAACTTATTGAATAATTCCCCAACTATGATCGCAATGTGGACATCCTTTTAACGTAAAGTACAACAGGGCTGCTTGCGGTTTGAGATATTATCGGCCACGGTTATTAAAGGATGTTTAAGTAGTACAATCATTCCGAGCCGTGACTCTGTTTGAGGCAATTGTACATTACACATTACGTGGAATGTTTGCTCAGCACGCGACCCATGCAGCGTGCGTCGAGTGCGCTGCGGCGTGCGGATATATTAGTGGTTTAATCAATGTTAACGTCAGAATTGGAGTAATGCTTAATGGAACCCATTGGTATGTTAGCTTCTATTGGAGAGTTATAATTAATCAATTGAAGTCAAAGCGTTGTAATGTAATAGAGGCTTTGTTGCGATGTAAGACGAGATACTCTTTTTATTGCAAATTCTAAATATGTGTAAACAAAAAGAAAACTGGAATTCTCATTTATACTAGATATAAAGATTTTAAACTGTTTCGTATTATTTAACCAAAACGTATTCTGTCGTGCACTTTCCTATCGTTAAGCTATCGGTTAGAGAATGATAAGGCCATATCATATATCGTACTGGCCGAGGGTAGGTAGACACGTCTTAGAATATTTTTTGAAGTATAATTTTATTACTATTGCGTCATTATTTGCGTTATGATTCGTCCTAGCTGCAATAAATAGTGTTACCAGGTGCTGTTAATATTTGTACATTAGCACCTGAGTAAATAACAAAAATGTTTATTTTTCTATGTGGCAAGAATAAACATTTTACTTTACATGCCTCCCAATAATTGAAAAGTTCCATGTACTTTACTCTAGTTAAAATTAAATAATGACAAAATACTGATAAAATACACGGCGTGAAGACATGTAACTATAATACATGTGTTAGTGTAAAAAATACAACAACAAAAAAGTCTAAGCGAAAAGTCTAAGCGACATCAAAATTATTCATCAACCTCCGTATTTGTTTGCGGCTAAAGTGTTTAGTTTTTTCATAAAAAATAAAAGACCACTAAAAACTATCATTGAATTAATAAGGGTAACATAATCGGTCCTCAATCTTTTCCAAGTATTTTAAAACATGTCGTAACTTGTTCGGGTAGCGCTCGTTAGTGTGTCGGTTTGCAAATTGACCAAGCCACCTTAATATCTAAATTTTCTAGACAAATCACTCTTTGAGTATTCTTTATGGATCAAATTTTTCCCTTGATGCATTTTGATTTGCTGTAATCTGAGTCGAGGACTCGAGTGATTAGCGTCGTTCCTACTCCGTAGCACACAGGTTGGTAACTAGTTGGGCGTCTTGCAGCGCCATACACCTGCAGTTTATTCTGCAAAAGTCAAGGTTGACCACTGTCTTTAAGACTGCAGTATTAAACTTATCTATCGGGTGATTAACGTTCTCGTATGTCACCTTGAGATCCAGTATATGTAACGCTTTTGTTGAACGGTCGTACTCCTTTGGCTGGGGTGCCGTTCTGCAACATGTCCGGTACTGGAATGACGTTCCCAAAACCGACCAATTACATATCTATTGACATCATAATGACATGCCACCTTACACTGCCAGTTCCCTCTTGTAGTATTTCTATGGCTTTTTGAGACCCTTGAAACGTCTACTGAGGCTATGCATAGCATAACTATACTATATGTTTTTTCTGATGAAAAATATTGGTTAATTTAATTTATTCAGTCTAATTATGTATACTATAAATAAAGAAAAAAGTTTTAGTCCGGAAAGATTCCGTCCAAAATTAAAACAAAAGAATGTTTTTTTGTTTAATGAAAAGTAACATTTATTTAAATTATTTTTACATCAGTCGGCATGTTTTATAACACGTTTATTTAAATTCAATTTTATTATATTGCACATTAATTATTAGAAATAATTTTTTATTCAGATTTCTGCTCGACTGTAGTTGAGTCTAGGAGCTCGACGCTAGACCGGTTTACCAATCCAATCGTCTGAATAATCGATAGTGATATTGGACTAATGACCTGACCAATTGCGCATTATTTGTGTTTTTTATTAAATATAAGTACTTGGAATTACGTGCGCTCACTTAAGTAATAAGATAACTAAATTTACGATGCGGTGCATTGTCCTAATTTGAAACAAACAAGATAAACGGATTTTGACCGCGTCTCGCCCTCTAAATCTCCGCTCGATCTTATTATTCGGAATATAAATTGGCTTGCATTTAGACGGCTAAAGATTATGCTTTGTTACGTAAAGATTTTGCTCTGGCAGATCGCGATTGGGTGCGAGAAGTTGTGTTCTGCGATGTGGGGATTATATTCATAACCCCTGAGGGGAGGCCTGTAGACTGCAATAGGCTGATGATGATGATGATGATGATGACGTTTTATATATACATGCATATGCACACGCATTTCATTCTGTAAGATTCCTGCATTGTAATCGAAAATATTAAAACCTGAATTACGTTCGGCAAACGTAGTGTAGGACATCCTCCGGCGCAGTCGGATGACGACCTGCGAAAGGCTGCAGACAGAAGCTGGATGCGGCAAGCCCAGAACAGGACACGTTGGCGCTCTTTGTAGGTGACCTATGCCCAGCTGTGGGCCGAGATAGGATGATGATGATGAAAACGTGAACGGGGGGTGAAGATTTCGTTTGCCTAAGCATAATCCCTTAATCGAACGATATTATCTAAATCGATTGTGTGTAAATTGTACAACGTTATTTCTGATTGAAGTAGTTTATTTCGTAATAATTTTTTAGGCCAATCGTACGTCTGATAATTAATGTTTAGCTTACTTGGTTACGTGATAAACCCTCATTTCCTGTAACGTCGTTGGTGCCCTCAGCGTACCTGGGCAAGCGCACGTCGGTGCTGCGGCTGAAGACGGCGCTGCGCACGGACGAGCGCGTGCGGCTCATGAACGAGATCCTGTCCGGCATCCAGGTCATCAAGATGTACACGTGGGAGAAGCCCTTCGCCGACCTCGTCGCCAAGTCGCGGAAGTGAGCGCATTGTTCATTGTTCCATGTTTGTGTTATACGAACGGTCGCCTCGCGCGTGGTAACGTATCATTGGTACCCGCCGGTACCGCGAGGTGAGTTTAATGAGATGCCTGGACTTATTGCGGCCATGTTGCTCTTAGGCAAGAGATCAAGGAAATCCGCGCTACGTCGTACATCCGCGGCGTGCTCACGTCCTTCATCATGTTCACCACGCGGATCTGCCTGTTCTTCTCCATCCTGGCGTTCGTGCTGGAGAACAGCGTCATCAGCGCCAAGCAGGTGTTCGTGGTCACCAGCTTTTACAACATATTGAGGCAGACTATGACCGTGTTCTTCCCGCAAGGTAACATAAACATTTATTGACATTTTTATACAGAATTATTAATTTTCCTTTACAAATACACATTTAGTCGTGCAATTAAATTATCATTTAATTAAAAGGAAAATGTTGACTTTCTTGTTGCTCGTGTTGGTTGCAAGCGCGACTGCCGATTGGGCAGTCCTGAGTTCAATTTTCTAATTGCGCTCGGATTCTTAAAATGTGCCAATTTATGGCAATACGTTCACCGTGTATTTCATAGTGGGACGTAAACGTAACTGATGACTGGTTATGTTATATAAACTTACATGATTTGTAATGATGGTAAATTCTAACTGATGGTCTATATAAATCGAGCCCCGGTTAGTGTGGTGTTTAATAAGAAAAATTATGCCTGTATCTTCTTAGGTATTGCACAGGTCGCCGAAGCGATAATATCAATAAAGAGGTTGCAAAACTTCATGCTATATGAAGACACCAGCAAGCCCGTACCCGGCCTCGCGGAGATACAGACGTCGAAAACTGCCCGGGAACCGGAAACAGAGCCGAAGGAGACCGCGATATCAGACACGGAGAAGCCGGAGATTACGAAAGAGAGCTCCAAACAATTGTTAGAAAACGAACCTCTCATGAAAGAAGAAGACCCTAGAGGAAATGGTAATGTTAAATAGTAAAATCTTCTGTTATAAAATGTAGTTAATTCTGTGCAGGATTGTGAACCGACCGTCGCCATGTAGGTACTAACTATGTCTTCAGAATAACTGAGCATCACAAATATTGTGCGTGTAATATGTCTGATTTAGACATTTAGCGGATATGCTACCATTTTTATAGATTCGACATAAAAAAGTTAATTGTTAAATAGAGAAATCTAGAACGTCGCTACGATGCAGCAACTATTCTCACATACTGGTGATGAGCGTAAACACGCATGTGTCGTTGGTCGGCGCAGGTGCCGCCACCGGCGCGGCGCCGCAGTCGCGCGAGGAGCACGGCGAGGAGCACGCCGAGCAGCACGGCGAGCAGCACGGCGAGGAGGACGGCGAGGAGGACGGCGAGCAGCGCGCGGAGCTGGGCACGCGCGTGGAGGCGGACGCGCGCGGCGTGCGCCTGCGCCGCGCCACCGCCCGCTGGAGCGCCGCGCACGCCGACAACACGCTCTCCGACCTGTCGCTCACCGTCAAGCCGGGCAAGTGAGTCGAGACCCTCGCTTCACTTACACTCAGGGACCGTTTCGTTAACCCTCCAAAAGGTTTTTGATAGGGTTTTTGGAAAGGGTTGGTTTCAAAACCCACAACATATTGATTACCCTT